>CATNEM010000301.1:445000-660000 GCA_950096795.1 Macrostomum cliftonense | reverse complement strand
CACTCCTCATCTCATTCTCGGCCTCCCTCCTCATCTCATTCTCAGCCTCCTTCCTCATCTCATTCTCATCCTCACTCCTCATCTCATTCTCGGCCTCCCTCCTCATCTCATTCTCAGCCTCCCTCCTCATCTCATTCTCAGCCTCCTTCCTCATCTCATTCTCAGCCTCCTTCCTCATCTCATTCTCATCCTCACTCCTCATCTCATTCTCAGCCTCCTTCCTCATCTCATTCTCATCCTCACTCCTCATCTCATTCTCAGCCTCCCTCCTCATCTCATTCTCATCCTCCCTCCTCATCTCATTCTCAGCCTCCTTCCTCATCTCATTCTCATCCTCACTCCTCATCTCATTCTCAGCCTCCCTCCTCATCTCATTCTCAGCCTCCTTCCTCATCTCATTCTCATCCTCACTCCTCATCTCATTCTCGGCCTCCCTCCTCATCTCATTCTCAGCCTCCTTCCTCATCTCATTCTCATCCTCACTCCTCATCTCATTCTCAGCCTCCCTCCTCATCTCATTCTCAGCCTCCCTCCTCATCTCATTCTCAGCCTCCCTCCTCATCTCATTCTCAGCCTCCCTCCTTATCTCATTCTCAGCCTCCCTCCTCATCTCATTCTCAGCCTCCGCTTTCATCTTAATTCCTCATCGGCTCTCAAAGTTGAACCCGCTGTCAAATATTTTCCTCTTTGTTTCACATTTGCTACAAGCTGACTGGCTGCTAATTTTATTCGCATTTTTATCCCTCCCAACATCCTCAGCTTCCGAATTTGCATTTCGCTGAATTTCCTAGGGACGCCGCTCTCAAATGTCTGGGCCACCTCCTCAGTATGGAACAGTGGGGGGGTGCTGTTGGGAGCCACGGGCTGCTAACCTTGAGGATTTTAATCCTCAGGGGATCTGTCATGCGGGCCGGCATCTTGACCCTCTCCTCCTTCTGCCCTCTATCCTTATAGCTATCCACGGTTTATAGAGTCTTGCGCAGTTGCTGAGGCGTTGCTATAGGCGAGCCTCTTGAGGCGATGCGGTGTTCCATTAGCCGTGTGTGTGCGTGGCATGGGCGCCGCAGTGGGGGGGCAGTCATGACCGCACGGAAACCCGATTTAACCATCTTCTTCCGCTTTCGGTTCCGCCCATGCATTTCCAGTTGTAACCGGGGCACTACAAGGGTTGGCCCGAAAATGTACGTCTCGTGTCGCGTGGGATAAACAGTGCCGCCTGTTTTCGACACCAGCTAATCTGTTTGGGGGAAATTTTCCTTCACTGTCAGAACTGACTGACAGGATTTACTAAGGGAAGGAAATTTTTTGATACTTAGGGACTTTCATAGTGCTAAAAAATTAGTGCTTCTTTTGGGGGGTGTGGCCTTTTGCTAAAAACTGTATCGGGATAATTTTCTTATTTATTTTAGTTTAGTTTTTTATTTTGCACCCATTCTGACACCCGCTGTGTGACTACTGACACCCAGTCTGTGTGACTACTGACACCTGCTCTGTGTGACTACTGACACCCAGTCTGTGTGACTACTGACACCCGCTCTGTGTGACTACTGACACCCAGTCTGTGTGACTACTGACACCCGCTCTGTGTGACTACTGACACCCAGTCTGTGTGACTACTGACACCCGCTCTGTGTGACTACTGACACCCAGTCTGTGTGACTACTGACACCCGCTCTGTGTGACTACTGACACCCGCTCTGTGTGACTACTGACACCCAGTCTGTGTGACTACTGACACCCAGTCTGTGTGACTACTGACACCCGCTCTGTGTGACTACTGACACCCAGTCTGTGTGACTACTGACACCCGCTCTGTGTGACTACTGACACCCAGTCTGTGTGACTACTGACACCCGCTCTGTGTGACTACTGACACCCAGTCTGTGTGACTACTGACACCCGCTCTGTGTGACTACTGACACCCGCTCTGTGTGACTACTGACACCCAATCTGTGTGACTACTGACACCCGCTCTGTGTGACTACTGACACCCAGTCTGTGTGACTACTGACACCCAGTCTGTGTGACTACTGACACCCGCTCTGTGTGACTACTGACACCCGCTCTGTGTGACTACTGACACCCGCTCTGTGTGACTACTGACACCCAGTCTGTGTGACTACTGACACCCGCTCTGTGTGACTACTGACACCCAGTCTGTGTGACTACTGACACCCGCTCTGTGTGACTACTGACACCCGCTCTGTGTGACTACTGACACCCAATCTGTGTGACTACTGACACCCGCTCTGTGTGACTACTGACACCCAGTCTGTGTGACTACTGACACCCGCTCTGTGTGACTACTGACACCCAGTCTGTGTGACTACTGACACCCGCTCTGTGTGACTACTGACACCCAGTCTGTGTGACTACTGACACCCAGTCTGTGTGACTACTGACACCCAGTCTGTGTGACTACTGACACCCGCTCTGTGTGACTACTGACACCCGCTCTGTGTGACTACTGACACCCGCTCTGTGTGACTACTGACACCCAGTCTGTGTGACTACTGACACCCGCTCTGTGTGACTACTGACACCCGCTCTGTGTGACTACTGACACCCAGTCTGTGTGACTACTGACACCCGCTCTGTGTGACTACTGACACCCAGTCTGTGTGACTACTGACACCCAGTCTGTGTGACTACTGACACCCAGTCTGTGTGACTACTGACACCCGCTCTGTGTGACTACTGACACCCGCTCTGTGTGACTACTGACACCCAGTCTGTGTGACTACTGACACCCGCTCTGTGTGACTACTGACACCCGCTCTGTGTGACTACTGACACCTAACTCTTTCAAACTCACTGTTTCGATCGCACATCTGACAATGTTTGGGACTGTTGACACAAATTTTTGAACTTCTGAAACTGCTGTCTGTATCAGAAATTTCTTCTGCATTTTTCCACCGAGCCTGCAAAAGACCAATTAAATGCATTCGGCAACTAAAAATCCCGAACAAAAACTCTCCACTTGAATGGTTACAATAGCCCAGCCATTGTCTCTCTGTCCCAAAGGGGAATAATACCTAATTGGGAAACGCCACGATGCACCCAGTGACTGACAGGCAGCTGTTTTGTCATTCTCTACATCTAGCTATTAATAGCCCACTCACCCACGCTTTCTCCCCTGCTTCCCCTACTGGGAGTTCGGATTTAGCACTAGCAGCGCTTGAAGGGTTCTTTTGACTCATCAGGTAGCTGCTAATTCCCCACAGATAATTCCCTATGCTGCGTCATTTCTTTCAGTTTAAAAATCCTCTGTTACCTCTCTGGGTCCTTTCTGATAGTTCAAAAATGACAGTCACATTGGTGTAAACAGTGTGATAAAGGTGAGCTGAGTGTGTAGAAAAAGGTAGAATGACAGGGGCAGAACAAGGTGGAATGGCAGGGGTAGATCAGGGTAGAATGGCTGGGGTAGAACAGGGTAGAATGGCAGGGGTAGATCAGGGTAGAATGGCTGGGGTAGAACAGGGTAGAATGGCAGGGGTAGATCAGGGTAGAATGGCAGGGGCAGATCAGGGTAGAATTGCAGGGGTAGATCAGGGTAGACTGGCAGGGGTAGATCAGGGTAGAATTGCAGGGGTAGATCAGGGTAGAATTGCAGGGGTAGATCAGGGTGGACTGGCAGGGGTAGAACAGGGTAGAATGAAAGCAAAAGAATGGAGCACAACGAGAGTGCATTATTAGAATAGAATGCAGAAGACTTGAAGCAGCAGGTGGGATTATGAAATGATAGAAAAACCGGGGTAAAAATTGATAAAACTTAAATAGCAAAGTGGCTCAGATACCGAGAGAAGTCACTTGCTTTTTAAAAGTACACAGCAATTTGCCAACAAACACCCAAATGTGCTTCAGGTCACCGAAAAAGTAGAAACCATCAGCAGACCAGCCCAATCAGCTTACAACCTAATCGTGGGAACCAACAACAAAATAGCAAAAAAACATATTTAAGGGACTGTGACTGTCCCAATTGTCGGTTCAATTTCCGGCGCATAAGATTTTTCTAAGAAACTACAAAAGCAATAACTGGTGGCCTGCAATGCTTCATCGTGGTAATTTTAGTGCCTCGAAGATGCTGTGTCTGGCATAGCCTGCAGGTCTTCAGCTGAATGGTGAACATGGCACTGCTGGAGCGGGTCAGTGGGCTGTCCTTTTGCTAAGCTTCTATCTGCAATTTGACTTTCTATTAATGACGAGGCAATGAAAAATTCTTTGAGCAGCCTATGCGGTGCTGACAGGCATCTGCGTGTCCTCAAATCACTATTTAGCGTGCTGCTAAGCTGGTTTTTTTTTCCAAATAAACTCACCAAGTTCACTGCGTGATGGATGGCGGCTGCTCTGAGGACCGGCCTGAAAAGGGGGGAAGAACTGACCAGCAGAAAGGGGTGGCCCGAGAATAAAGAATGAGAAAAAAGAAGAAGGAAGACAGGCCCAGGCCAGAAGCACAACGACAAGACAAACTGAGCATGACGACAAGGCCTGGCTTTCAGTAATGCTGACGAAGGACTTTCTAGGAAAATTGCTTCTGAGATATCGATCGATTGATGTTTGGACACTAAGTTGGCTTAATAGATGGACAGATAAAATATTTACTTAGATACATCAAGAGATAGATAGATAGATAGATAGATAGATAGATAGATAGATAGATAGATAGATAGATAGATAGATAGATAGATAGATAGATAGATAGATAGATAGATAGATAGATAGATAGATAGATAGATAGATAGATAGATAGATAGATAGATAGATAGATAGATAGATAGATAGATAGATAGATAGATAGATAGATAGATAGATAGATAGATAGATAGATAGATAGATAGATAGATAGATAGATAGATAGATAGATAGATAGATAGATAGATAGATAGATAGATAGATAGATAGATAGATAGATAGATAGATAGATAGATAGATAGATAGATAGATAGATAGATAGATAGATAGATAGATAGATAGATAGATAGATAGATAGATAGATAGATAGATAGATAGATAGATAGATAGATAGATAGATAGATAGATAGATAGATAGATAGATAGATAGATAGATAGATAGATAGATAGATAGATAGATAGATAGAATAGATAGATAGATAGATAGATAGATAGATAGATAGATAGATAGATAGATAGATAGATAGATAGATAGATAGATAGATAGATAGATAGATAGATAGATAGATAGATAGATAGATAGATAGATAGATAGATAGATAGATAGATAGATAGATAGATAGATAGATAGATAGATAGATAGATAGATAGATAGATAGATAGATAGATAGATAGATAGATAGATAGATAGATAGATAGATAGATAGATAGATAGATAGATAGATAGATAGATAGATAGATAGATAGATAGATAGATAGATAGATAGATAGATAGATAGATAGATAGATAGATAGATAGATAGATAGATAGATAGATAAATACATATATAGATAGATTGAAGTATGAATATGAATATTCTGCATTCCTAAATGCTTGAAGCGCGCAATCGCACTATTCGATGACAGCTGAGGACAAATTTGCTGAAAAATATCCTTAACGTAAACTACACGTCCCCGACGTCCTCCATGCAAGCCACGTGCAGAAAAATTCGGAATTCAGTTCGCACTTTTCGCTTCGCGCATCGGGAAACCCCCCCCCCCCCAGGCAGGGAAAAGTTCGGCATTCAATTAGTGGGGAAGAATTGGCGTCAATTTTTCATGCCAACTTCGCACTCGGTGCCATAAATATTTATGACTGTTAATTCCCATCAGCGCAGTTTCTCTTGCGCAGGCTTGCTGTGGTCGCTTCTTTTTATTAGTCTTCGAATTTAGAATGAAAAGTACAACGAAGCTGTTGCTACAGCCCATGCAGCTAGCGGCAACCATTTCACGAAAATTTGAGAGTTGCTAAAAGGCAGTAATTAGTTTTACTGAATCAAAGAAGTCTACGTAGTTTTGCAACTGATTGCATTTTATAAATATTTATTTTTTGTCTGACGCAGGTCTAGCATTAACAAAGACTGCTTCGCAAAGACGGAAAAGCGTTTTTTCTTAGCTTTATAAGCATCAAAATGTTAACATCGAATGGAACACTTCAAGACAGCGCTGGCTGCACTTTTACTTGCTCAAGTGTTGACACTGAAAAATAAACTTTTGGATTTTTCAAGTGCGCAAAAAATGTTTTTAAAAAATACAAAACAACAAAATCAAGAGCCGCAGCTTGAAATGTCCACAAGGAAGCGTCAATACAATATACATCAGCGCATTAAAACAAACAATGACACGAAACTGAAAACAAGAAATTTAAATTTTTACAGGCTAAAGCGGGTCAAAGAAACAACACAGGGCTTCGTTGATGAATCTTCGAAAATGAAAAAATACTTTTTTTCTTGCGGTTACCATAGAAACAATCGAAGTTTACGATCTGGCAATGGCATAAAATAGTGATAAGTTTATCTCCAGGACGAGTCTCTCGGAGACAACACTTCCGCCTCTATGTCGCTGGGATTGAGTTAGCTGAGGACGAAAAAATATTTAGTGATGCAGACGGGCAGATGGCAAAAGTACACTAGCTGAACTGTACTTCGCTGGGACGCGTGAGGAGCAGTGAGGAGCATGTGACAGCCCGTGTACAATCGGGAAGGTCTGGACGCTTGCAAGCTGATAGAGACGGAAGAGAGATATGAGGAACTCACTGCAGCTTCATTAGGTTAGGAAGATGCTGTTGAATTGAGGCTGTTCTCTGTAGCCCATCTATTGCTTTTTGCACACGCGCAGACGCATTGAGATACAGGGAAATTAGTAGATACAGAAGAAACTGGGAAACTAAGGGAGATAGCGGGAGATGCAAGGAGACACAGGGAGACACAGGGAGACACAGGGAGACACAGGGAGACACAGGGAGACACAGGGAGACACAGGGAGACACAGGGAGACACAGAGAGACACAGAGAGACACAGGAGAGACACAGGGAGACACAGGGAGACACAGGGAGACACAGGGAGACACAGGGAGACACAGGGAGACACAGGGAGACACAGGGAGACACAGGGAGACACAGGGAGACACAGGGAGACACAGGGAGACACAGGGAGACACAGGGAGACACAGGGAGACACAGGGAGACACAGGGAGACACAGGGAGACACAGAGAGACACAGAGAGACACAGGAGAGACACAGGGAGACACAGGGAGACACAGGGAGACACAGGGAGACACAGGGAGACACAGGGAGACACAGGGAGACACAGGGAGACACAGGGAGACAAAAGGGAGATGGGGACATGTCAATAGAAGATAGAAACACAGCTAGAAAAGCAGGAACTGTGATGTGAAGGGAGACACAAGGACGCACAGGGCGACCAAGTAAGTCAGGGGATCAAATTTCCAGGTTACCCCAATCGTCTATTGAACTCTGCGTCCTGTATGAGCCACAATAGCGGACCAGCACAGTTGATTCTGCACTGAGAATTCCTCTACTAACGTATGTCTCCTTTCTATCAAATAGAGGCAGTTTAGTGATGTGTTATTGATCCAATTAGCGGCGACTTAACTGGGCGGTCGGAATGGAAGCCTGGGGACGGGCTGAGGCGCTCAACTGCAGCCGTTCACGCGACTCCGCGATCCGGTCGCAGATCCGGCCGACTGCCTCAACCGGAAAGTCCGCAGCCGCTGCCGTTGTCGCCGAGACGGAGTTCGCCCGCCACAGGCTCGAGTTGAAAGCTCCGCCAGTGCCGTTGACGTCGCCTCCGGGATGTCCGGTGAGGCCGCGGCTGAGGGTGAAGCGCTCCTGGATCTGGCGCTGCAGGCTCACCGTCTCCTCGCTGGTGGTCAGGTAGTACAGAAACCGCTTGATGTCCTTCAGGCTGGGCCCGGCCACCTCCACCCGCCGTAGGCCGTCGGGCAGGTCCTGCGCCTCCTCCTGAGGCAGCAGGCGCAGCGTGCAGGAGTGCCGCCTGGCCAGCAGGGTGACGATGGTGTCGAACAGGAACGACTCGGTCTGGGCGAGGTTCCACGTGCGCACGTGGAAGAAGTAGAAGGCGCGCTGGCTGCGGTCCCGCCGCGGTACGGGCAGCGGGCTCTTCGGCGGCGGGCCGTCGCGCGGTCGAGAGAAAGTGCGGCAGCGCCGGCCCATGGCGCCGACCTCTTGACGGTCCTCGCCGACTCGTCGCTGACGGCTGGCATTGCCGTGGTCGGAGGCGCTGCGGCCGAGGTCGTCGGGCCCGGCGCCGCCGAGTAGCTTACCCGGGCAGGAGTCTCGGCGGCAGCGGCGACTTCGCCGACTGCCACGCCTTTCATTATTGTCGTCGTCCAGTAGGTCGAGCCCGTCCTCGGGGTCCAGCTCGCCGAAAAGGTGCAGCTTCTCGAGCCCTTCGACCAGGGAGCGGCGCTGGGCGAAGTAGCGCGGCCGGTACAGCACGGTCGGGTGGCTGTCGATCACCTCGTAGCCGCGGCCGGAGGAGCTCGGCGACTGCGACAGCGCCGGTAGGAAGCGCAGTCGGGGACGAAAGTCACGCGAACGTCGACTGCGACTGCGGCTCTTGCGCAGGGTGACCTTGAACTGTGAATCAGCGCTGCAGGTGCTGTTCGTGCGGCGCATGAACTGCACGATGGAGGTCAGACTGCCGATGGCTCCGGGAACAGTCTGCTGCTCCTGCTGCTCCTGCTGCTGCTGCTGCTGCTGCTCGCGGCTCCAGTTCTTGATCGGCGTCTCCGACAGCTGCGAGGCCCGCGATTCGCGGTCAGCCGCTGCTCGAACCGGCGGAGTCGGCGGCGGCGTCGGGATCGGCTGCTCGGCGGGCAGCGCCGCGTCAGCCGGCACGTTGGTGACGAGCTGCGGCAGCGAGCCGACCTCGAAGGCGAAGGACAGCCGGTTGGCGACGGTGGCGAATCGCTGGGAGCCGACGCTGCTTCGTCGATCATCGAGCTGTCCAGCAGGCGGGCTCGGGTAGAAGTAGCTGCCGTAGAAGTCGGCTCGAGGCGCCACTCCTGCCGGAGGTTGGGGCGGCGGCGGCGGCGGCTTCCTGGGGCTGAGCCCGTAGCTGCCATGCGCCGGGCAGACCAGCTGCGGTCGCCTACGCAGCGCCACGGCGCCGCCGGCTTCGCAGCAGCCGGACCTCCAGGCTGGCGGCGCCGAGATCGTGGCCGAGTAGCCGCCGATGTGGCTGGACTGCGGCCGGCTGGCGGGCCCGACCCGGATGGCCAGCGGCTGCGTCGCCGGCCGGTCCTGCGGCTGCTGCTGATCGCCGCTGCTCCGGAGGGCGCGACTTTCTCGAGAATATGCTCATGGTCGTCACTTCAGCTCGGGCGCTCGGTCTTCGTTTGCTTCGAAGCGATTTGCGAGTTTCATTTCGGCTAACTGGGCTGGCGGAAGCGGCTGTCCCGGTCAGCTCTCCGACCGCTCCTACTTAAAAAACTTCAATCGCCGCCGAGTTGAAGTGCCAGCAGCCGCTCAAAAAGGCCCGATGGGGGGTTGAGGAAATCAAAAAGCGGGACGCAGACTTTCTACCGTGAGTTGCACAAAGCGGGCCGCACCTTGCACTCGCGCACAATTTTAATGCTTGAAGCGCCAAGGGGGTGGGGCTGCCCTGCCGAGCTACTGAGCTTTCACTACTTCTCCCCGGGGAGCGGATCGGCTGCGCGAGACGGCTGGGCGAGAGAGCAGGGCGAGGACGGCGGCTGGGAGGGGGCGGGCGGCCGCGCGCTCTCGGCCCGTTTTTAGGCGCTGCTGCCCGGCATCTCCGCCTCCCCGGTCCTGACGGCTCCTCAACCGGGCATTGGACGGATGCTATGAGGGCCGATTGCCAATCAGCAGGGCTGGGGCTGGCCGGACGGAACTGCCTGCAGTACAGCCTGGGACGGCTCTGCCCCCCTCTACCCGCGCTGCTTCATGTAAGAATGTGCAGCGCCTCACGGCTGTGGGCCGCCCTTTCCCCCTCAGAGCCTTCTCTGCGTCCGTTCAGGGCTGCTTCCTGCCCTACATGGCAGAGATGATATTAGCGCTTTTGTCTATCTATCTATCTATCTATCTATCTATCTATCTATCTATCTATCTATCTATCTATCTATCTATCTATCTATCTATCTATCTATCTATCTATCTATCTATCTATCTATCTATCTATCTATCTATCTATCTATCTATCTATCTATCTATCTATCTGTCTGTCTATCTATCTGTCTATGTATTTGTAATTTTTCTGCGCTTGTCAAATGCAGTGAGTAATGAGATACTTTAAAGCAGTCTAAGTTACACCAACCCACGGTGGTTTTCCATATTTTAGATTAACGACCCCCTCTTTCAATCCTAATTCTCTAGGAGCTTAAAATGGATTTCTTAAGTCGATTGAGGACTTCAGTAGCGCCTGAAAAATGAGTCATCCGTGACGTCGGACTGCAGGAAGACGCGATTCCTGCAAGGGCCTGGAGCCGCACCTCCACAGTGATGATGCAACCGCTACAGAATCCTGTGAATACTTTGTTGGAAGCTGCAGAAGAGAAAAGTTTACAAGGAGGAGGATTAAGTGCCACTCAATGATGGATGGGGCCTCTCCGGCAAGGGCCCATTTGCTCCTCCTTCGATGCATGCAGGGAATAAAAGCCCAGCCTCACAACCACAGCTTTTATATTTAGAACTTAGTGCTAGTACCCTAGTATAAATTTGAACGGCTCAGGGCTAATTTTATTAACTTTCTTGGTGAAGTTATCCACATTCTGAATAAGCCTCTGCTTTCCCACACTTTCAAATGCATAGCAACACAACAATAAACTTTCATGCAGTGATAATGATCAGTAATTAAGCTGGTTGTCAACTGTTTAGCATTTTTAATTGATCGGCAGAAAGATTTTTTGGTCGCTTAAGTGACCCTGCCTATCGCAATATGCATACATTTATAAAATAAATGAGAACATTACTGAGCGATGCACTTTTAGAAAATTAAGTTCAATTCCCTGAAGATTACAAAGCCTTGTTTCCTAGCCTTTTATTCCAACATTATCAAATCTAATAAGATTTACGATGCAGGTTCAGCCAAGGTCACTGAGGCAGCTGCCAGCAACACCCGAGGGAAGGCAGGAGCCTCGATATTGCGTTGATAAGCATGCAGTGCGAATGCTGGTTTTTATGTAGATTTATTACCCAAATTCATTCGCTTATTTAGTTGCCAAGCGGCTGGGCAATAGTGGATTGAGGATTGCGCAATTCAAAAGCCCTTAACAGCGCCAATAGAACGAATGCATCAGACAATGATGAATGTAAGATGCCTGGATTTCTTTTTTCTCGTAGTCCTGCAGTTACAGCTGGCTCCTTTATCCCTAGCAGAACCCTATAAATATCAACAGCTCCGTAAATTCTGAAATACAGATGAGTTGTTGGTCTGCGGCCCACTTGCCCTTCATCAGCATGATGACGCATGCATTTGCCCACTGGGAAGATTTCACAGTCATCCCCATTTGAGAGCTGTCAACGTCTGTCAGTTGGCCTACTAATGTTTTTGGCGATGACCAAACAGCAAACAGACGATTGGGCAGGATACCAAAGCCTTTTATCTGTGCCGCCAATCTTGCAGGAGCGGCGGCATTTTGACGAGGCGGCGCAAGTCTGATTACGTAACAATGTAAGTCGCGGCTGGAAGCTGCATGGGCTTGTCAATCACTAGGCAAATCCGCATTTGTAGATTCTGTCTGTCTGCCCGCCTGTCTGTTGGTCTTCCTTCTGAGCCGCGCAGGGCAGCGCATTTCTGCAGCAGCATCGCTGCAACAGGTGAATTCTGTAACTTTGTGGGCGCTAAGGGGTTTTTCATGCTTTCCTGGATGGCCGCTTTTTTAAGCCTTTTGTTTCAGATCTGTAAGAGCTTTCGGAGAGGCATTGAAGAAATTTAGGGTGTAACTGAGTGAGGCAGTGGATTGGTGAGTGTTCTCAGAATGAGTGACGGATTCGATTTGCAACTGTTGAGAGTGATTCAGGATTGGGTTGGAGTGATTTAGATGCGCCTTGAGAATAATTCATAGTGGGTGAGAGTGATTCACGACGGGTGAGAGTGATTCACGGTGAGTGAGAGTGATTGATTCATGGTGATGGAGAGTGATTCATGGTGGGTGAGAGTGATTCATGGTGGGTGAGAGTGATTGATTCACGGTGAGAGTTGTTTCGTGCGATGCCGAATCGCGCAGAAAGTAAATCTGAGCCTTGCAGGCTCGCCCGCACTCAAGGGCTCTTGTCGTGTATATTTGCCATAGACTAATGGCTTTTACTTGTACTTATAATAGGTTGGTGCCCTTGGCACGAATACGCTAATACACAACACCTCCCCCCTAAAGTTAGTCAGACTTTCACTTGTAAGACTTTTTTTTGGGGTCAATTTGAAGTCGTTGTGGGGGCCTGCGATTCCGAGCAGACCCAGTTCTTCGCTGCGGTGCTTCGCCAGGGTTTCCACCAGTCTCCATTTCCAGGCCCGTTGTACGATTCTGATTGGGTGCCTCTCCGGCTTGAACTGGCAGCCTCCTGCGAAGCAATTTCCTGTTTCGTCGGAGCACGCGGCCACTCGTCAGTCTGACCAGAAAGTCATTGTTCTTCATAACCTCGACCACGACTCCGTACCGATCCCATCGCTTGTGCTGCGTGTCTTGAACAGCCACTCTGTCCCGCACTCGGAGCTTTGGCAGTTGGCTCGCCGTCGTGTTGTAGTAGCGCTCGATCCTATCCCGCTTCTCCGCCGCTCTCCTGTCCACTTCGTCAGATGCCATTTGCCACTCCTTAGCGAATGATCTTCGGTGGGCAGGCAGGGTGTCGCGCACCGGATGCCCGAACACTGTCATGGCTGGGGACCTCCCGTCGGAGCGTGGGGCGTTGCAGTAGATGAGCAGTCCCTGGGACACGTCGTCCCAGTTTGGTTCTCTTGATGTCACGTTCCAGTTGCCTCTGATGATCTTCTTCATCGCTTTAACTGCTGCTTCTGCTCGGCCGTTACTTTGGGGATACATCGGTGACGATCTCCTGTGCTCGACGTTCCATCGGCTCAAGAATCCTTGAAATGGCTTTGCAGCAAATTGTGGTCCGTTGTCTGTCCAGAGCAATTCCGGAACACCTTTTTCGCAGAACCGCTTCCGCAAGGCGTTGATGACCTTGTAGGTCGGTGCGTCAGTCCCGAGGTAGTCCAGTGTCGGCCAGCCAGACTTTCCATCTACAGTTACCAGGAACATCTTCCCAGCGTATTGGAACAAGTCTGCGTGCAGTTCTTGGAATATTCGCTCCGGTTCTTTTCGCGCAACCAGAGGTTCCTTCGGCTGACTCGGTAGGTTCTCCTGGCATGGGACGCATTTTCTCGCAGCCATCTCGATATCGTTGTTTATCCCGGGCCAATAAAATGCTGATCTTGCTCTTCCCTTCATCTTCATGACTCCGTGATGCATGCTGAGCAGCCTCTTCAGGACATCTGCTCGCATCTCCTTGGGAATGAGTAGCCGCTTTCCTACGACGATCAGGTTGCGCTCGACGGCCAGTCTGTCGCGCAAACTCCAGAATTGGCGCAGAGGAATTGGAAGATTTCCCTTTTCGTTTGGGAACCCTTGTTGGATTAGCTGCTTGAGCTCCTGATATTCTTCATCTCTGCTCGCTACTTGGATCACATGTGCTTCAGAAGCTTGGATTTCATCCACTGCAGCCATAACACTTATTCCGTGCTCTTCCGCGATTTCTTCCTTCATGGTGGCGTTCTCAACTGGCGCTCGGGACAACGCATCCGCTGCCTTATGCTCGCTGCCTTTCACCCATCGTGCCGTGTAGTTGAAGCAGTCTAGCTTCTGGCGCAGTCTTTGTAGCCTTGGGTTCTCGATTTGGTCTAGGGTGTAGCGGTTCAAGATCGGCTCTAACGGTTTATGGTCGATGACGATTTCAAAGTCCGGCAGTCCTTCCAGAAACAGACGGCATTTCTTTGCTGCCCATGCGACTGCTAGGAGCTCCAATTCAATCATCGCGTACCGCCTTTCCGTTTCTGATATAAAGCGAGAACCTGCTTGGACTACCTTCCAGATGCCATCGTCTTGCTTTTGCTGGAGTACGAAACCCAGGCCTTTCAGCCGGGAAGCATCGGTATGCAGTGCGGTCTGTTTTGACGGGCTATAGTACGCCATGGTGGGAATTTTACTCAACTCGTTCCGCATTTTGTCGAAAGCCTCCTCGTGCTGAACATCCCAGAGGAACTCGCTCGTGGGCTTCAGCAATTCTCGCAGTGGCCCACCCAGCGTTGCTATTTTGCCGCTGCAGACTCCCACTTGGTTGACTAGGCCGAAGAATGCCCGGAGATCTGTTATGTTGTCCGGTCTTGGAAACTCCCTAATGGCCTTCACTATCGCTGGGTCCATTGTAAATCCACTCGAGTCAAGCTGGAAGCCGGCGAATGTCACTCTGGGCTGGGCTAGCACGAACTTGTCCGGGTTGAGGCTGATCCCACGGTCTCTGCATCGCAGCAGGAACTCCCGTACGGCTTGCAAATGATCCGGAAGGTTATCGTGAGCAATGAGTACATCGTCCACGATGTGATGCGTGTTCTGCAGATCCACCAGCACTTCGTCCATCCGTCTGTTGTAGTGTTCAGATATGGATGACAATCCGAATGGTGCTCGCAGGTATTTGAACCTGCCGAAGGGCGTGATGAATGTCGTCAGCGGTTGCGACTCGTTATCCAGTGGCACTTGGTGGTAGCCCTTCGTTGCATCCACAGTTGTGAAGAACCTTGCATCCTTCAAGTTCGACACTATTTCGAATGGCGTTTTGCTGATGTATCTTTCTCGAACGACATATTTGTTCAGATTCCGCAGGTCAACACACAGTCGGATTTTACTGCGGTCCTTCTTGGGCTGCACGGTGATTGGTGCACACCATTCTGTCGGCTCGGTCACCTTGGCTATGACTCCTTCTCGTTCCAGCTCTTCGAGTTCTCTCTTGAGCATCGGCTTCAGTGGCTCTGCGATCCTCCGCGGTGTTGAAACCGCAAAGGGCTTGGCATTGGCTGACAGCTTGATCTTGAAAGTTTCACCGGACATTCTGCCGATCCTTCTGCTGAATACGTCTGCGAACTCTTTCTGTATAGTCCCCACCGGGCTGCTGTCCCTAGCCCTGGGGTCCAGCCTTCCGATGATTTGTTGCGGGAAGTTTCTTGGAATGATACCGAGCTCGCGGCATGTCTCTCTTGACAAAATCATGCTGGACACTCCGCTGATGACATGAAACTGGCGCTTTAGCTCAACTTTACCCAAGCTTATTTTTAGCTGGATCGATCCCATGGACTTCAGATGCCTACCGTCTACGGCCTGTGGCTGTATGTCGGATGGTAGTAGGTTGTTCGCGTCTTCACCAAGACTTGGCAGCAGGTCCTCTGGGATAGCATTAATAAACGCCCCCGTATCCGGCAGAGCTGAGACGGTCTTTACGCCGTCTTCCGTGCTGATGCTCAGTTGCACACAGGTTGCCGACTTCTCACTTGGCCTGTTGCTGCCCGTAACAGATAGTATCGAATGGAGTTTCTCGGTTCCGACTGCATTCGAGCTACTTTGGCATTGCCTTGCGAAGTGGTTCGCCTTACCACATCTTTTGCATGATTTTCCCCATGCTGGGCATTTCTCTTTGCCGACCTCGTGTTGACGTCCACAGAACTTGCAGCCCCGGTCCGTGGCCGCAGTCCGCCCGCTGGCTTGAGTATGCGGTCCGGTCTTTTGAGCCTCAGCAGTGCCATGATGCCTTGACTGTTTGCCCTTCTTGTACGCTGACGCTCGTCGAAGAGCAGACATTTTCGACGTCTCGTTCTTCATTGCTGCGCAGTTCTTCCTGGAACTTTCCATTGTCTCGCAGATTGTCTTTGCGCGCTCCAGTGTGAGGTTGCTGCCTTCCTCCAATAGCTTCTCGACCGTCGCAGGGTCACGAAGTCCCATCACGATGCGGTCGCGCAGTTGAAGGTCTTCGCAGTTTGCACAGCATCTCTGGAAATTGCATCGAGCTGCCATCTCCTTGATGACCACGAACCAGTCGCTGAACGATTCCCCGTCCTGCTGGTTGCGCAGCCAGAACTCGCGCCGCTCAAAAATGTCATTTTTCTGGCCGCTGATGAACAGCTCCAGTGCCTTGATGGTTTCACCGGCGTCGTCCTTGTGCTCAGCCTTCAGCTGAGGCAGGCTGTCGACGACCCGGAGGGTCTCCATGCTCAGGCAGTGGCGCAATGCGAAGAGCCGCAGCTTTTTCTTCTCAGCTGCCTCTGCGATTCCGTTCAAGCCGGACAGCTCTTCAAATGCTTCCCACAATTTTTTCCATTGTGGGAATAGATGCTTCTGCGATTCGATGTCGAACTGGGGCGCTCCTCTGACGTCGATCTTCGGGGCCATGGCCAGAGTGACTCCACAACATATGTCGATGTCTGGGTCCGTCACTTCAATCTTGGTGAGCTTTCTCAATTAGCTGCTTGCGATGCCATGTTTCGTGCGATGCCGAATCGCGCAGAAAGTAAATCTGAGCCTTGCAGGCTCGCCCGCACTCAAGGGCTCTTGTCGTGTATATTTGCCATAGACTAATGGCTTTTACTTGTACTTATAATAGGTTGGTGCCCTTGGCACGAATACGCTAATACACAACAAGAGTGATTCATGGTGGGTGAGAGTGATTCATGGTGGGTGAGAGTGATTGATTCATGGTGGGTGAGAGTGATTGATTCACGGTGAGTGAGAGTGATTCACGGTGAGTGAGAGTGATTCACGGTGAGTGAGAGTGATTCATGGTGGGTGAGAGTGATTGATTCATGGTGGGTGAGAGTGATTGATTCATGGTGGGTGAGAGTGATGGATTCATGCTGAGTGAGAGTGATTCACGGAGGATGAGAGTGATTCACGACGGATGGGAGTGATTCACGACATGCGTGGGAAGATTCACGGTGGATGAGAGTGATTCACGGTGGATGAGAGTGATTGTCGGTTGATGAGAGTGATGCATGGCAAGTGAGAGTGATTCACGGTGGGTGAGAGTGATTCACGGAGGATGAGAGTGATTCACGACGGATGGGAGTGATTCACGACATGCGTGGGAAGATTCACGGTGGATGAGAGTGATTCACGGTGGATGAGAGTGATTCACGGAGGATGAGAGTGATTGTCGGTTGATGAGAGTGATGCATGGCAAGTGAGAGTGATTCACGGTGGGTGAGAGTGACTCAGGGAGGGTGAGAGAGATTCATAGAGGGTGGGAGTGATTCAAGGTGGATGAGAGTGATCCAGGGTGAGTTAGGGTGATTCATGGTGAGTGAGAGCTGGATTCAGAGAAAATTGTACGACAATTACATTGCAAATTAAAATGATAGTCTGGTTGAGCTTAATGAAAGTTAAGGATACACACCCCTCAAACTGACCTAACGAATCAGCTGGAGATTTCCCATCGAAATTATCATTTAGTAACTCTCAGAGACAAGAGGCGCACAAGCGGAACCGGGCAATCCTGAGCAACAGGTCAGCGGCGCCGAGTCCTGCATGCAGTTGTCGGCCTGGATCTTATTGATCAGTCGAGTTCCGAGCTGCCCTCGGACGGGGTCATCATTAGGCAAGCCGATTGCTTGTACGAGAATTACGTAATCACAGGCCTTGCGCATCTGCATTTCGTTTTTTATGTAGTTCCTCCCTTTTCCGGTCACTTTCGATGTTGGCAACGGGGGGGGGGGTGGTGGTGGCCGATCTCACGGCCACGATCCCATGATTAATTGATTCCAATTAAATATGGGATCGTGTGGCCAGGAATTGATCCCTGAGGAAATAATCAGAATGAGCTGCCGTGAGCTTTTTGAGTCTCAATTCGCTTTTGTGTGTTTAAAAAAATAGCATGGGAAAGACTTAGATTTCGAGATTTTCACATTTCTTTTCTCAAGGCGAAGTTTTTTGCGAACGATTTCAACTCCAACAAACACAGAGCTAATTTAGTTAGTTTGCAAGCTAACTGGCCTTTTGCCTGGCTCGTTGAATAATTTTCGTGCCTGCATGGTTTTTACCAAGTCGCAGCAACGCCGTTGCCTGGAATGTGCCGAGAACATGCACAACACTATATGTAGCGCAAATAGGCGGGGTCACGCCAGTTCAGAACTTGCACGCAAGAAACTTAATATGTTTTGGTTTCTCGACAAAATTACGAAGTCGATTTTAAGTCTCTCTCGTTGCGAGTTTTCTTGTCGTCTTGTTTGGAAAATAATCTTGCGATTTTGTACAAGCCGTGACCGTGAGGAGGAATTGAGCGAATGGAATTATTCAACTCATAAATCTGTCGTGCTAGGCAAAGATAAGAGCGGGATTTTGCAGTGTTCTTTGAGAAAAGTAAGCAGAAATTCGCAATCGGATTGCATAAAAATAGGCAAAATATTGCTTTCAGTTTGGGGCTATCGAAAGAAAAAATCCATTTTATAGTTGCACTTTTAGACGCTTTTATCAGTTAAAAAATCGCTAAAATAAACTGACACAAAAATATACTTAGGAAACAAAGGACTTCCATTAGCAGCAATATTGATGAACCTATACCCCGCTGTTATTAACTAAGCCTGGAAAGGTATGCTAAAGTGCATGGCTGCAGGCCAACACTAGAAAAACTGACAGGTTTAAAATGAACTACTCTCGGTTGCAACTTGCAGTTGACGGCTCATTAAATATTCATGCTTTAATTGGCCCCAGTCTGCAGTATAAAATTCGATCCCACTGCCAGCTCTGAGTCTTACTAATTGCTCAGATACCATGGAGTCAATTATCTGTCCAAGAATTTATAATAATATTGAATATTGCGTCTGTCTAGCTTTTACTAGCCTGTTGGTTTTTTTATCTCCTGGACAGACGACTCAAAGATAAAAGTACATCGAGGCTGGATAATTTATCGTATTTCAGTCGTCACACGGGAGGAAGGACTTGGCGCACTTTACCGTCAATGCAGTGCAGACACCACACATGCAGCCCCGTTCAAATTAATTCATTTCCCACTTGAATAAGCGCATCCTATATATTCATCAAATTCCCGGAACAGTTCCAGCTCCCTCGGGCGGTCTGCCAACAGCTGAGCTAGCTAGTTAGCTAATGAGTCAAATATGAGCATCGGCGGATACTTTCTAAGAAACAGCTACGCGGGCACACAATACAAACCTAATTTGGTGTTTCACCGTCCTTGACAGAGTCACCCAAGCAGGAAAATGCTAATCACCAGTACTAGGTAAAGCTGCTCAGGCTAAACACATGCTGCGAAAGAATTCTAGAATATTCTTGGCCAAAAAGCCAGCAGCGCCAACTGCAGAACAGAACTCGATCCGTGCAATTTAGAAATGGCGTGACAAGTCACGGACATGAAAAGCCAAGTCAAATGATTTATTGCCTAGCTGTTATTTAATGCATTTTCGCTTCTTACAGAGAAATCCTAAGCAATTCCCAGAAGCTGCTTGTTGTAGCAATAAGTAAAATCAAATTTCGGAACATGGGCGGTGACAGCTCGATACAACTAAATGCTGCAGGGATTGATGCGGATTTAGCTGTTATATAAATGTTACCGCAACTAAAAGCGGACTAGATTTGAAGCAGCGAGGATGCGTTCGTATGATGATCGCATAGGGTGTCAGTCAGTGAGTCAGTCAGTCAGTCAGTCAGTCAGTCAGTCAGTCACTCAACCTGTCAGTCAGTCAGTCAGTCAGTCAGTCACTCACTCAACCTGTCAGTCAGTCGGTCAGTCACTCAGTCACTCAACCTGTCAGTCAGTCAGTCAGTCAGTCAGTCACTCACTCAACCTATCAGTCAGTCGGTCAGTCACTCAGTCACTCAACCTGTCAGTCAGTCAGTCCATAAAAGGACGAGAGGAACTAGCGGATGTGTACGAATCGAAGCGAAATTCCCCAATAATATTTAAAATCACATAGGCCCATTTTTTATTATACAGAATTAGTGCGCCAATAATACTACTGACTGACTCCTTAGTGTCAGTAGACTAAGTAGTCAGTAGGAGATATTGAAAGAAATTATCGATATCTTCAGCACAATCAATCAGTTAATGATTTTTCCAAACCAATCAGAAGTTGGTTATCTCGTTATTGCATCACACAATTTAAGCAAGTTCTGGATAAGCGCACAAAGTCAGAGTCAAATAAAAAAGGGCAGCAAACTAAACACCTGACAAGACTGTACAGCAAAAATGAACTAGAAAAACAGAGATACATTTACTCAATGAATTTAACTGAAAGAATTGTGAATGACATAAATGACAGCCGAGGTCAAGCACACAAGAGTTTCATTGATGATACAACTTGATATCTGATAAAAAATTCTTCAAATCAAAGAGTAAATAAACACAAAACGCACTTCATTACGTCTATCTAGCTACGAATACATAGAAACAGCATATTGTCAGAAGTAAATGTCCTGCACCTGCGACACCTCCATTTCCATCGGGCAGTACGGACACTTGAATCTGCGGGGCAGGATTAGGGCAGAGGGATAATTATTAGATTGAGAATTAGCGCAAAAGAAAAAATAAGGAATGATATGAGTACATTTGTCTCAAATCTGACTTAAATAAGACTCCTACATCCCACTTCGATACACGTAACACAATCTCAATCAGACCTCAAATCCCCAAATCCCATTCTAATCCTAGATGTCTAATCCAACAAATTAAAAAATACCAGATCCTTAAATCCCAGTCAGATCCCAAATCCCCAAATCCCACCCAGATCTCAGATCCCTAAATCCTACCCAGATCCCAGACCCCCCAAATTCCACTTAAATTTCAGATCCCAGATCAAAAATCCCACCCAGATTCCAGAACCCTAAGTCCGACTCAGATCTTAGATCCCAGATCCCAAAACCCTAAGTACGACTCAGATCTTAGATCCCAGATCCCAAAATCCCACTCAGATCTCAGATCCCAGATCCCAAAATCCAACTCAGATCCCAGATCCCAAAATCTTACTCAGATCCCAGATCCCAAAATCCCACTTAGATCCCAGACCCCCGAATTACACTTAAATTTCATATCCCAATATCCCACCCAGATCCCAGATCCCCAAATTCCACCCTGATTTGAGAAGTCCCGCTCACTTGGACGACGCGTTGGCCAGCTTCGCGACGGCGTCCTTGGAGATGGCGTGGCCGCAGACGAGGCGCACGGGCGGATTGGCGTCGGATGTCTGCGCCCGCAGGATGGGGCAGGCGAACACGCTGTGGAAGCGCAGTTGGTCGCCCAAGTCGATGTCGATGGGCAGCTCGCCAGTGATGGCGGCGCCCAGGTTGCGCTGGTTCATCACCGTCTGGATGTTCAGCAGGGGCGGCAGGGCAGCGCAGCCGGCGTTTATGGCCACGGAGAGCGGCAGGTCCTTGGCGAAGCCGAGCATCTTGTTGGCCTCGGAGACCAGCAGCTGGGACAGCTCGTGGTAAAGCCGGGACTCGAACAGGTCCTGCGGGATTTTTAGGGTAGGTGGGAGATTAGATTAGTTTGGGATTTTAACTTTTGGGAACTATTTGGCATTCGAACAGTCAAGGATTGGGATTAGAATAGTTAAGGATTGGGATTTCAACACTAAATTATTGGGATTAAAACAGTTAAGGATTGGGATTCCAACAGTTAAGGATTGGGATTCCAACAGTTAAGGATTGGGATTCCAACAATTAAGGATTGGGATTCCAACAGTTAAGGATTGGGATTCCAACAATTAAGGATTGGGATTCCAACAATTAAGGATTGGGATTCCAACAATTAAGGATTGGGATTCCAACAATTAAGGATTGGGATTCCAACAGTTAAGGATTGGGATTCCAACAGTTAAGGATTGGGATTCCAACAATTAAGGATTGGGATTCCAACAATTAAGGATTGGGATTCCAACAATTAAGGATTGGGATTCCAACAATTAAGGATTGGGATTCCAACAGTTAAGGATTGGGATTCCAAAACTAAAGGATTGGGATTCCAACAGTTAAGGATTGGGATTCCAACACTAAAGGATTGGGATTCCAACAGTTAAGGATTGGGATTCCAACACTAAAGGATTGGGATTCGAGTAGTCAAAGATTGGGATTCGAGCAGTCAAGAATTTGGATTTCAACAGTCTAGGATTGGGAGTCGAACAGTTTAGGATTGGGATTCCAACACTAAATGATTGGGATTCGAACAGTCAGGGATTGGCATTCCAACAGACAAGGCGAAGCCCGACCTTGTAAGGCGAGGTGTGCAGGCTACGCCGAACGAAGGCCAGCGAGCCCATCAGGCGGCGAATGTCCGCGTCGCAGGCAGGCGAGAAGTCGGACAGCAGGCGGGCCTGCTTCAGAATCTCCTCCGGTGTGGCGTCCTCGCTGGACACGAGCTGCACCAGCTGCAGCCGCCGAATGAGGAACTCCAAGTAGCGCCCAGTCTCCTCGCTGCTGAGGGAGTGGCGATTGTCCCGCAGCCACTGCAGCGCGGGCTCCAGCCGCCTGCTGGCCAGCGCCTCCACCACGCGGTTGAGGGCGGCGTAGGCGGGCAGATGAGAGTCCTCGTAGGCCAGGCCGGCCTCCCGGATGAGCTCCTGGGCCACCTCCATGGAGCCCTCGCGAATCAGGTGCTCGCAGATGGCTGTGTTCAGGATCTGCGGCGGGGTGCGGGGCTGACAGCTGTCAAGGAACTCATCATCACTCAGATAGCTGGCTTAGGATAACAAACTCTACCTGAAGCTTCTCAGCATCCGCCTCAAGCTGAGCAGAGGAGAGTGAGGCTGGCAGCTCAGTAACAAACGATCTGTCAATCATTTTGCCCATTTTAGACAGGGGCGCGTGCAGGTCCCTGTGCCGCTTGCTGGCATCGGAGAGGCGCTTCTTCAGGCGCTGCTGCAGCTGCAGGAGATGCAGCCGGGCCTCGGGCTCCAGGCCAGCATTGCCGCCTGAATTCAAGTGGAAAATTCGAAGTGAAAGTCTCAATGGCTCAATGGCTTTTTTTAACAGCTCTTGGAACTAAACTTTCTGTTTACTAGGAATGAAAAAGATTTTGAAGACTAATATTTAAAATCACTGTTCTCTGTTTTGTCAACTTACTACTATTTTGCAACCTGATATAAGCATAGTTGACTGCACAGCTTTTGTAGATCACTTATACCTATCTACCCTTTTCCCTTTAATTATAGGCTTTAAATTAAAAAAATATATAGATTTCAAGTACTTTTCAGTCTCATAATTATTTTATTTGTTTAAGAAAATGAAAAACACTTTAGTATCATTATTAATACAAATTGCTAATGGGTTCCACTCACTTATAGAATAGCTAGGGCTAGACCATTTTACAATATACTGAGAATTCCTATACTTAACTCAATATTAGATAAGAAAATATGAAGTATAAAATTCTTTCAGTATAAAAACCTAATTTAACTATTGCATAGCGAAATTAAAATTTGAAATTTTCCTAATAAGGAAAAAAAGAAAAATTGCAATTTTTTAAAAAACTTAATTTTATTATATTTATAAATTTATAATGCTACTTAACAAAAATATCCTGAAAACATAGTTAAATGCATACCAGAATAGTTGAGCTTTGTTTCCAAAGTAGATTGTTTTATTTTATATTAAGAGGTTATAGTATGGTTGATCTTATTTACAATTTACAAAATTACTATATAAATAAATAAATAAGTTATTTTTAGATGGTGTTTTACCATTAAAGGGATTAAAATAGCAGTTAAAAATATTAATAAAAATTATAGTAATTGACTTTATCAAAGAACAATGTATTTTAGCAGTATTTAGTCTTTATTATCCTTAATAGTATATAAATTATAATATGTTCTTTTTTAATTAGTCCCAGTTGCTAACTAAGAGACTTAAAAGTTAAGCTTAAACCCAAGGGAAAAGCATAATATAGAAAATAATATTTATAACTATAAATATTTATAAACAGGGCCGATGGCAAATAAAAAAAGTTGTCTACTTATTATGCTTATTTAATATTTTGGAGTACTTATAGACACGGCCGCCATGCAGGCTCCCATCGACATGGCTGCCATGTCTCCAGTGTGGGAGCTTTCTATTTTAGGGACACGGCTGCCATGTCTATAAGCTCCAATATTACAGACACGGCGGCCGTGTCTAAGTATGGTCCTATTCAACATTAGAAACACGGCTGCTGTGCCTATAAGCTTTTACATTATAGACACGGCGGCTGTGTCTATAGGTGTGGTCCTAGTCAACATTAAGGACACGGCCGCTGTACCTATAAGTTTTTGAATTATAGACACTGCTGCTGTGTCTCTAAGTGTGGTGTTAATATTTATATATTTTATAACATACAATACAATATGAGAAGCCCATTCATTATTAATAATTTTTTAGATTTATAAAACAAAGACTAGCTGCTAGTCGCTGTCTTACCTTCAACTGCAGTAGATTTTTTCAAATATGCTTGACAGTCATCAAGGAGCTGACTGATATCGCTATCAAAATTTGACTTGTACTTTGAAAAGTCTTCATGAAGTTTTGAGAAGTCAATGTACAAAGTTTCAAGAGCTTGTTGGGTCATTTTCTAAAAAATGGCAAGAATTTCCAAAAAATTAATTTGATCAACTAAAAACAACTTAACACAAAAAACGGATTCTTAGTTGGTTAAACAGTCCTTAGTACTTACTAATTGGTTTGTAAAAATGGAACGAGATTTTTCAGGATTTTAAATTAATTCTTCAGCCGAAACAGATATTTTAAAAAAATTTTCGTTTTCGTAGGCTCACTAAAAAAATATAATAAAAAGATTTTCAAAAAATATATAAACTTATTTTGTCTTTTTACCATTTTTACAATTATTAAATTAATCACTTTGTTTGCGTTTTGTCATTATTTAAATTTTGCTTTTTATAAGAACTCGGGTAATAGGAAATACGTAAATTGAAAAGGTAGTTTGTTTTGCTATAGCCTGTTTCTGTTGCCCCCCTGTTGTATGCAGGAAGTCTATTGCTTCGCGTAGTTTTGTTAGTCCATGCGAAAATGGGACAAAACGTTTGTAAGACTAGTGTGTTTAGACTTGTGACTGATTTAAAGTAGCCTATTTATTATGCAGTAATGTTAAAAGGCTAACGGAAAGAAATTATTTACTTAGAATGCAATAAACTTCAAAAAAGCAGGTTTAATTTTAAATATAATTGTTAATCTTCGGTACCTCCTGCTCGCAGTGAAATTTACTTAGACTAATAAAGCATATAAATATAAATAAACTTTTGTCATTATATTTTTTTATTACTATTGTTATTGTTAAATTTAATTTAAACCAATATCTCGAAAATTTAAATAAACAAAGACTACATAGGTCTAACAGGCGGATCCTAGTCACTTCGCCATCTTTCACTTTGTCATCTGGGGTAGTGAAATCATTGACTTTTTTTGGGTCACTTTGTCATCTCGCCAGTCGCCAGATGTCACTATAACATATGAGGGGTGTCCCAAAAGTCCATGCACTTTCTTCATTTCTGCCGGTTCTGACCAACCAAAAAAATTCAGACTGCACCAGTTACAAAGACAATTATCTGCCCATAAAAATGAGTTGCTGTTTGTTCATATATCTACTGTCATTCTCGAGATATTTCAATTTTAGTGTCCCACCCCCTGTACTACCTCTACAAAGTGCCGAAAGCAGAGTTTTCCAGCTTTATTGATCTATTGAAAAATATGTCCAACTTCAGTCATGTCAGATTGCATGAATTATGCACTTTGGGTAAATTTTTTTTAATCTTGATTGTCTATGGTGAAAATGATGTCCTCCTTTTGGCAGAGCCCACGTCATGAAAGGGCAAGCATCTGTGAGCACCTGGGTTTTCAAAGATTGGCGGCAACCAGTAGGCCGTGAAACTTTGGAGTAGAGCTCCAACAGCTCTGTCATCATGCAATGAACTGTGGACTTCAGGCTGCTGAGCATGTCTGTGATCTCGTGGACTGTCAGTCTGGCATCAGTTTCAAGCAATTCTTGAATTTTTTCACCAAAGAGTTTGTTTGCAGGCGATTGCAGCTGCCCACTGCGCTGCTGGTCAGAGACTGTCAGCTGGCCACTCTTAAGGTGTTCAATCCAGCCATCAATGCCCCTCAGTTTAAGACCATTGTCTCCACGTTGCTCTTGAAGATGGTCAGCAATCCAACTGGCATTCCAGCCTGCAGTCCATAGTGAAAAAATCTGGCTGTGTTGGCTCTTGATGCTGTGCAATGAGCTCATCTTGGCAGAGTGCAAAACTTCAGCGAAATCTTTGAAAACCCAGGTGCTCACAGATGCTTGCCCTTTCATGACGTGGGCTCTGCCAAAAGGAGGACGTCATTTTCACTATAGACGATCAAGATTAAAAAAAATTCACCCTAAAGTGCATAATTCATGCAATCTGACATGACTGAAGTTGGACATATTTTTCAATAGATTGATAAAGCTGGAAAACTCTGCTTTCGGCACTTTGTAGAGGTAGTACAGGGGGTGGGACACTAAAATTGAAATATCTCGAGAATGACAGTAGATACATGAACAAACAGCAACTCATTTTTATAGGCAGATAATTGTCTTTGTAACTGGTGCAGTCTGAATTTTTTTGGTTGGTCAGAACCGGCGGAAATGAAGAAAGTGCATGGACTTTTGGGACATCCCTCGTAGGACACTTCGTCATACACCAATGAAAACTCAGAAAGCTAAGAATTAGTGGTCATATAAAAATAGTGGTCAGATTGTCATCTGCCTGCATTTGTCTAGTGAGGCATTTCTACTTAGGAAATACACTATGCACCAAAAAAAATGGATACCCCTATTAGAAAGCAGCCTTTTGGAAAAATTTTTAACCACATGGTCACATAACTAACAAAGTAAATAAAGCGAGAGAGGGAGGAACCAAAGGAGAAGTGAAAATCATCTTGGCCAGTAACCCCACCACCCACCCACCCCATCCACCAAAAGCCAGCCTGCCACTTGAATTGAAGTTTGCAAATTGAGATGGCAAGAGGGTCTATCTGCTTTTTTGGCAGCATAGTATATGTTTTGACAACTGTTGTTTGCTGATAGAAACATACAAATAAAAGTGCAAAAAAATTACAAGGTGTAAGACCAAAATGTCCACAGACCAAGATGGCCATATAGAATCTTCATTTTCTATTGGCTTGGAGGCAAGATCTGTTGATATAAGTTGACTTCAACATTTTTTCATCTAATATTTCTGGTTAAATAACCCATAGTCAGGGAGGTGTCCTATATGCTGGAAAATTCCAGCGTGCATTTACATATAATACATTTTGGTGTGTATTATTGGCATACAAATTTTTGTACGCTGAAATTGTTAATTGGTTCAAATAATGGCCATTAGTTATTTTAAATAACTGCTTAAGAAAAATGCAGAGACATTTCTGTTATCCACCAATCAGACTATTTAAAATAACTAATGGCCATTATTTGAACCAATTATTTTGTTTCAATGGGCAAAAAAATTGCAGGTATAGTCTGATTGGTGGATAACAGAAATGTCTCTGCATTTTGTTATTTTTGGATACTTTGTCATTCTTCGTAATGTAGTAATATTATTCTTGGTCATTTTGTCATCTTAGATTACAAACTGGCCAATGATGATCTGACCAGCACCCTAACAGGCTATTTGCCTGAGCCTATTGACTACTACTACTACTACTAAATATATATATTTTGTCTTTGACTTAGAGATATCACAGTTTTGTCTATAATACATGTGGCTATGTCTCTCATGTTGACTAGGGCCATAATTATAGACATGGCTGCCATGCTGAGACATGGTAGCCATTTCAATGGGAGCCTATTTGGTGACCATGTCTTTAAGTATTCCAATAAGGATAAGTGCCTATCTTTCTAAATATTTTTTTAATCTAGTCAATTATAATACATTTCTAGTATATCAATTCAATCTAACTATCTATTATCATATAATTTTTCAATCTTAAATGCCTTAAGGATGAGAACTAATGTAACTTTTTTCAGACAATTAGCATTAAACCATTAGGTAAAAAAGTAGATGCCCATTTTTAGTTTATTTATAATGAAACTTACGCTTTTTATTTAATTAATAATAAAAAAATAATAAATAATAAATTTAGACACCTAACCTTTCAATCAGATGTATAGCCCACAGAATAGCCGCAGCTAGTTGTGCAGTGTATCTGAGGGCTGCGTATAGCTTTCAGCCTAATGGGCTAGAGGGGCCACAACACCCACACTAAATTTACCCAGCTCAAACTAGTACCCAATCTCAGCTGGGTAGACTGAAGCAATGCAGGATTGTCTCCTAGGGCCATGACTTGAACCCACGACATTTCAGTCATGAGGCAGGTGCCCTAGCCACTAGGCTACAACTCCTCTCTTATTTAATTAATATCAATGATATTTTTTTGTAATTATAAGTTTGTTAATTTTTATTAATTCAATTACACGATTTAATTTGTATAGTTAATACCAAAAATTTGTAATCCATCTGCAGACAATCAGCTATGCCAATAGGCTCTAGTGTGGATCCAGCAAGTTCTCTTGCTGCAAGAAGCCTTCCTAAACAGCATTTCAATGTGTTGCAGTCCAGCCTTCAACCTAACAGTCTTGGTGTTTTTGCTCGTTTGCCTGTGCCAAAAGGCGCCATTTTTGGTCCTCTAGTGGCACCGCTGATCGATTTTTGTGACCAAGATCAGTTTCCAATGCCGCTGCTGACGCACAGAGGCTTGCAGTTCCTTGACCTGACTGACGCCAGCAAGTGCAACTGGCTGATGTATCTGCAACCTCGAGTGGGTTTCTGTTTTATATCATGTACCATGTTTACCCAGTGAATTTGCTATTGGACAGTGAATAAGTGAAGCAACACATGCTCTAATAATAAAAAATAATATAAATTTAGACACCCGACCTTTCGATCAGATGTACAGCCCAAGGCACAGCCGCAGCTAGTTGCGCGGCGCATCCGAGTGCTGTGTACAGCTTTCAGCCTGACGGGCTGGAGGGGCCGCAACACCCACACTAAATTTACCCAGCTCAAACTAGTACCCGATCTCAGCTGGGTGGACTGAAGCAATGCGGGATTAAGTGCCTTGCTCAAGGTCACAAATTGTCTCCTAGAGCCGGGACTCGAACCCAAGACCTTACGGTCATGAGGCAGGCGCCCTAGCCACTAGGCTACAACCCCTCTGGCTACAACTCTGAGCAGAAGCTCATCCCACCCATTCTGTCCAGCCCAGCAGCAAGAAGGCATCCGAAGCCAGCCAGCCCAATCTCCGGGCTTATCAGCAGGGATCCAGTCTCTACTTTCGATGCATTCAACCAGTGGCCGCAGGAGAAGAGCTCTGCTTTGAGCATAACAACTGGTTGAGCCGGCTTGCGCAGTTGGCTATTCGCTACGGCTGCGCACTCGGTAGGGAACGGGCCAGGCGCGCCTCGGTGGCTGCTCTAGCCGAGATCAGGGCGCACAGCCTGCTGGCGAGGGCTAGGGCTGCCGCGGCTCACAGAACTGGCACGTCTGCTTCCAGCTGCCGCAGTGAACAGGTGCGGCTCTTCATTCTCTGATCATCATCCCAGTGTGATTCACCTCTATCCCAGTGTGATTGAGCTCTATCCCAGTGTGATTCAGCCTCTATCTCAGTGTGATTCAGCTCTATCCCAGTGTGATTCACCTCTATCCCAGTGTGATTCAGCGTCTATCCCAGTGTGATTCACCTCTATCCCAGTGTGATTCACCTCTATCCCAGTGTGATTCACCTCTATCCCAGTGTGATTGAGCTCTATCCCAGTGTGATTCAGCCTCTATCTCAGTGTGATTCAGCTCTATCCCAGTGTGATTCAGCTCTATCCCAGTGTGATTCAGCGTCTATCCCAGTGTGATTCACCTCTATCCCAGTGTGATTCAGCTCTATCCCAGTGTGATTCAGCTCTATCCCAGTGTGATTCAGCCTCTATCTGAGTGTGATTCAGCTCCATCCGATTGTGACTCACCTCTATCCCAGTGTGATTCACCTCTATCCCAGTGTGATTCAGCCTCTATCCCAGTGTGATTCACCTCTATCCCAGTGTGATTCAGCTCTATCCCAGTGTGATTCACCTCTATCCCAGTGTGATTCAGCGTCTATCCCAGTGTGATTCAGCCTCTATCCCAGTGTGATTCAGCTCTATCCCAGTGTGATTCACCTCTATCCCAGTATGATTCAGCTCTATCCCAGTGTGATTCACCTCTATCCCAGTGTGATTCAGCCTCTATCTGAGTGTGATTCAGCTCCATCCGATTGTGACTCACCTCTATCCCAGTGTGATTCAGCCTCTATCCCAGTGTGATTCAGCCTGTATCCCAGTGTGATTCAGCTCTATCCCAGTGTGATTCACCTCTATTCCAGTGTGATTCACCTCTATCCCAGTGTGATTCAGCTCCATCCGATTGTGACTCACCTCTATCCCAGTGTGATTCAGCCTCTATCCCAGTGTGATTCAGCCTCTATCCCAGTGTGATTCAGCCTCTATCACAGTGTGATTCAGCCTCTATCCCAGTGTGATTCAGCTCTATCCCAGTGTGATTCACCTCTATCCCAGTGTGATTCACCTCTATTCCAGTGTGATTCACCTCTATTCCAGTGTGATTCACCTCTATCGCAGTGTGATTCACCTCTATTCCAGTGTGATTCACCTCTATCGCAGTGTGATTCACCTCTATCCCAGTGTGATTCAGCTCTATCCCAGTGTGATTCACCTCTATCCCAGTGTGATTCAGCTCCATCCGATTGTGACTCACCTCTATCCCAGTGTGATTCAGCCTCTATCCCAGTGTGATTCAGCCTCTATCCCAGTGTGATTCACCTCTATCCCAGTGTGATTCAGCTCTATCCCAGTGTGATTCACCTCTATCGCAGTGTGATTCAGCGTCTATCCCAGTGGGATTCAGCCTCTATCCCAGTGTGATTCAGCTCTATCCCAGTGTGATTCAGCCTCTATCCCAGTGTGATTCAGCCTCTATCCCAGTGTGATTCACCTCTATTCCAGTGTGATTCACCTCTATCGCAGTGTGATTCACCTCTATCCCAGTGTGATTCACCTCTATTCCAGTGTGATTCACCTCTATCCCAGTGTGATTCAGCTCCATCCGATTGTGACTGACCTCTATCCCAGTGTGATTCACCTCTATCCCAGTGTGATTCAGCTCTATCCCAGTGTGATTCACCTCTATCCCAGTGTGATTCAGCGTCTATCCCAGTGTGATTCAGCCTCTATCCCAGTGTGATTCAGCTCTATCCCAGTGTGATTCACCTCTATCCCAGTGTGATTCACCTCTATTCTAGTGTGATTCACCTCTATCCCAGTGTGATTCACCTCTATTCCAGTGTGATTCACCTCTATTCCAGTGTGATTCACCTCTATCGCAGTGTGATTCACCTCTATTCCAGTGTGATTCACCTCTATCCCAGTGTGATTCAGCCTCTATCCCAGTGTGATTCACCTCTATTCCAGTGTGATTCACCTCTATTCCAGTGTGATTCACCTCTATCGCAGTGTGATTCAGCCTCTATCCCAGTGTGATTCAGCCTCTATCCCAGTGTGATTCACCTCTATCCCAGTATGATTCAGCTCTATCCCAGTGTGATTCACCTCTATCCCAGTGTGATTCAGCCTCTATCTGAGTGTGATTCAGCTCCATCCGATTGTGACTCACCTCTATCCCAGTGTGATTCAGCCTCTATCCCAGTGTGATTCAGCCTGTATCCCAGTGTGATTCAGCTCTATCCCAGTGTGATTCACCTCTATTCCAGTGTGATTCACCTCTATCCCAGTGTGATTCAGCTCCATCCGATTGTGACTCACCTCTATCCCAGTGTGATTCAGCCTCTATCCCAGTGTGATTCAGCCTCTATCCCAGTGTGATTCAGCCTCTATCACAGTGTGATTCAGCCTCTATCCCAGTGTGATTCAGCTCTATCCCAGTGTGATTCACCTCTATCCCAGTGTGATTCACCTCTATTCCAGTGTGATTCACCTCTATTCCAGTGTGATTCACCTCTATCGCAGTGTGATTCACCTCTATTCCAGTGTGATTCACCTCTATCGCAGTGTGATTCACCTCTATCCCAGTGTGATTCAGCTCTATCCCAGTGTGATTCACCTCTATCCCAGTGTGATTCAGCTCCATCCGATTGTGACTCACCTCTATCCCAGTGTGATTCAGCCTCTATCCCAGTGTGATTCAGCCTCTATCCCAGTGTGATTCACCTCTATCCCAGTGTGATTCAGCTCTATCCCAGTGTGATTCACCTCTATCGCAGTGTGATTCAGCGTCTATCCCAGTGGGATTCAGCCTCTATCCCAGTGTGATTCAGCTCTATCCCAGTGTGATTCAGCCTCTATCCCAGTGTGATTCAGCCTCTATCCCAGTGTGATTCACCTCTATTCCAGTGTGATTCACCTCTATCGCAGTGTGATTCACCTCTATCCCAGTGTGATTCACCTCTATTCCAGTGTGATTCACCTCTATCCCAGTGTGATTCAGCTCCATCCGATTGTGACTGACCTCTATCCCAGTGTGATTCACCTCTATCCCAGTGTGATTCAGCTCTATCCCAGTGTGATTCACCTCTATCCCAGTGTGATTCAGCGTCTATCCCAGTGTGATTCAGCCTCTATCCCAGTGTGATTCAGCTCTATCCCAGTGTGATTCACCTCTATCCCAGTGTGATTCACCTCTATTCTAGTGTGATTCACCTCTATCCCAGTGTGATTCACCTCTATTCCAGTGTGATTCACCTCTATTCCAGTGTGATTCACCTCTATCGCAGTGTGATTCAGCCTCTATCCCAGTGTGATTCACCTCTATTCCAGTGTGATTCACCTCTATCCCAGTGTGATTCAGCCTCTATCCCAGTGTGATTCACCTCTATTCCAGTGTGATTCACCTCTATTCCAGTGTGATTCACCTCTATCGCAGTGTGATTCAGCCTCTATCCCAGTGTGATTCAGCCTCTATCCCAGTGTGATTCACCTCTATCCCAGTGTGATTCAGCTCTATCCCAGTGTGATTCAGCCTCTATCCCAGTGTGATTCAGCTCCATCCCATTGGGCCATTCCCGCAATTCCAGTCAGTAGCAGCCGCATCCCTGCGGCCAGGCTCGCCCCCGCCAGTCGGCAGCCGAGTGTCGTCCGCCACCCTCAGCCAGTTGAAGCTTCGGCTCTGTGAGCGCCTCAAAGCCAAGTCGCCAGCCGCTTCTAGGCCGGCCGCCCCTGCGGCAGCAGCTTCGGCTTCCCCGCTGAAGCCCGTCCGCAGAGCCAGCCGCGGCGGCAGCTCCAGGCGGAAAATGCAGCGCCGGAGGGTCCGCCTGCCACCGGACGAGTTCAGCCGGCGGCTTCAGGCGGCCCTGGTGGCGCCCGGCCTGGAGTTCGGCTGCCGGCGCTGCCGCCTGGTGATGCCGCACCCGGCGCTGGCCAGGTTCCACGCCTGCGGGTGCGCCGGAGCCGATGTTGCCGTCCAGCTGGACGCTGCCGACTTGCCGGCGACTGTTGAAGACGCGGCTGGCAAGAAAGACGCCAATCGTGTGGATTGTCCCGTTTGCTGCGCAGTCTTGCCGGTGGGGCGGGGCTTCATCTTCTGGTTGGGTCATTGGGTCTTCAGACAGACAGACAGACAGACAGGCAGGCAGGCAGGCAGACAGCCATAAAGACAGAAGCAGACAGACAGACAGACAGACAGACATACAGACAGACAGACAGACAGTAAGTCCGCAATTCAACTTCATGCACCCATTAACCAGGGCGGCGTGAGGCAGCTGGCCCAGCACGTGGACTCGGCCCACTCCGTGTCGCAGCCTCGCATTGCCGGCCTGTCCGCAGACTGCGACTTCGGCTGCTCCTCGTGCGGCCTGGCGTTCAGCGGTCAGGCCGAGCTGTTGCGGCACGCCGCCGAGGTGCACCGCGTCCGGATGGACCCAGCCGGCCCTGTGTTTGACACCTGCCCGCTGTGCAGCTACCGGGACAGGTGAGCGGCCGGGATGGGCTGCTGGGATCCGTCCTGAGAAGTGCTCTCGACTAGACCTTAAAAGTAGAATCGCCCCAAAACCACCCTAAGAATCGCCCTTAAACCACCCTGAGAATTGCCCCAAAACCACCCTGAGAATCGCCCTAAGACCACCCTGAAAATCGCCCTTAGACCACCCTGAGAATCACCTCTAAACCACCCTGAGAATCGCCCTTAGACCACCCTGAGAATCGCCCTTAGACCACCCTGAGAATCACCTCTAAACCACCCTGAGAATCGCCCTTAAACCACCCTGAGAATCGCCACTAAAACCACCCTAAGAATCGCCCTTAAACCACCCTAAGAATCGCCCTTAAACCACCCTGAGAATCGCCACTAAACCACCCTAAGAATCGCCCCTAAACTATCCTGAGAATCGCCCCTAAACTATCCTGAGAATCGCCCCTAAACTATCCTGAGAATCGCCCTTAAACCACCCTGAGAATCGCCCCTAAACTATCCTGAGAATCGCCCCTAAACTATCCTGAGAATCGCCCCTAAACTATCCTGAGAATCGCCCTTAGACCACCCTGAAAATCGCCCTTAGACCACCCTGAGAATCGCCCCTAAACTATCCTGAGAATCGCCCTTAGACCACCCTGAAAATCGCCCTTAGACCACCCTGAGAATCGCCCCTAAACTATCCTGAGAATCGCCCCTAAACTATCCTGAGAATCGCCCCTAAACTATCCTGAGAATCGCCCTTAGACCACCCTGAAAATCGCCCTTAGACCACCCTGAGAATCGCCCTTAAACTATCCTGAGAATCGCCCCTAAACTATCCTGAGAATCGCCCCTAAACTATCCTGAGAATCGCCCCAAACGCATCCGCACCGGCGACACCAAAAGAATCGCCGCCCTCCCCGTCCCGCAGCCCCTTCGCCGGCTGCCTGCGCAACCACTTGAAGTCGCACTGCCGCGGCCTCGGCCAGCCGGCCTGCCAGCTGTGCGGCCACCGCTGCCGCAGCCGTCGCCAGCTGGCCCGTCACTACGAGGCCGCCCATCGCGACCCAGCCGCCGGCGACTTTCCCTGCCGCCTGTGCAGCCGTCGGGCCGCCACCCTGGCGCAGGCCAAGCGGCACCACCGCAACTGCCACAGCGGCGGCGGCGGCGGCAGCGCCGGGAGCTCCGCCCTCGGCCAGCAGCGCGAGTTCGCTTGCAGCCACTGCGGCCGCCAATTCTCCAAGCGAGCTCGCCTGCGCGACCATCTGGAGGCGTCCAGCGCCTGCTCCGTGGGCAGCGGCGCCGTCAGCGTCCTGACCGACTCCGACAGTCAGCAGCCGGTGTGTCCGGGCTGCAGTCGGCGATTCTCCCGCCGCGACAAGCTGACGGCGCATCTCAGACTCGGCCGATGCAAAGGCGGTGGCAGAGCCAGCGCCAGTGGCGCAGCGTCAAGGCCGAAGAAGCCGAAATGCGTGCCGCAGGTGCCCGCCACAGATTTTGAGCGCTTCATCTACAAGTGCCGCGACTGCAGCCTCGGCTTCAAGCGGCGCGGCGTCCTTGTCAATCATATGGTTTGTCCTTGTCAATCATATGGTTTGTCCTTGTCAATCATATGGTTTGTTCTTGTCAATCATATGGTTTGTCCTTGTCAATCATATGGTTTGTCCTTGTCAATCATATGGTTTGTCCTTGTCAATCATATTGTTTGTCCTTGTCAATCATATGGTTTGTCCTTGTCAATCATATGGTTTGTCCTTGTCAATCATATTGTTTGTCCTTGTCAATCATATGGTTTGTCCTTGTCAATCCTATGGTTTGTCCTTGTCAATCATATTGTTTGTCCTTGTCAATCATATGGTTTGTCCTTGTCAATCATATTGTTTGTCCTTGTCAATCATATTGTTTGTCCTTGTCAATCATATGGTTTGTCCTTGTCAATCATATGGTTTGTCCTTGTCAATCATATGGAAAAGAAATGAAATTGCCAACATATGTTTACGTGCCGAAGCTTTTCGTCCTAAGCGGACATCGTCAGGGTCGATTTATTGAAAACGAAAAACACTGGTATTTAAAACATAGGTTGTTGCACATTGTGAGTTAAAGTCCGATGTACAGGGTCGAATTATTGAGAAACGAAAACGTAAGTGTTTAAAAGTAGGTTATTGTACAATGTGAGAAAAAAAGTCCGATGGGCAGGTCAGAGGCGAATCAGAGGTTGGAGAGGAACGCACACACAACACAGAGAGAGAGCGTGCCTCATACGTCAGAACACTTGGAGCTGTTGGCTTGCACCGTTCCCCGCTAATTGGACATTAAGGTTTGGCTTGAGGGCCTTGATGTACAGGGCTTCAAGAATGGTCAGTTTGTAATCTTGCCTACACGTGTCAACAACTTTGAACAGTTCAAGTGGCTCCTTATTACAACAACTATCGCAACCTAGCAAATGGTCCCGGATAGCAGAGTTTTTTACCCAATGCTCCTTAGCCCTCGTGTATAGATGTCGTTTAGTCTTTCCCACGTAAGTGGTGCTCTGATCCACAGAGCAATTGAATTGGTACACGACACCTGCAACAAGTGGCCTTGGAACACGGGATTTCAATCTGCTGACAAAACGGGAAATCTTGTCGGTGCGAAAGATGACCTTGATATCAGAGTCAAACCATTTACGGAAAATCTTTTCAAGTTGTTTCTTGAACGTTATCGAAGGGATTCCAATAAATGGCAGGATAATCATGGGAGTGTTCAGGTCCTTATCTCTATCCCTGTCCTTCTGCCTGCGCCGATTAGTGAATTTGTTGTTCATGAACTTGTTGATGTGGTAATAAATGTAGTTTTTGGGATAGCCATTTTTGGGATTATCCTGCCATTTATTGGAATCCCTTCGATAACGTTCAAGAAACAACTTGAAAAGATTTTCCGTAAATGGTTTGACTCTGATATCAAGGTCATCTTTCGCACCGACAAGATTTCCCGTTTTGTCAGCAGATTGAAATCCCGTGTTCCAAGGCCACTTGTTGCAGGTGTCGTGTACCAATTCAATTGCTCTGTGGATCAGAGCACCACTTACGTGGGAAAGACTAAACGACATCTATACACGAGGGCTAAGGAGCATTGGGTAAAAAACTCTGCTATCCGGGACCATTTGCTAGGTTGCGATAGTTGTTGTAATAAGGAGCCACTTGAACTGTTCAAAGTTGTTGACACGTGTAGGCAAGATTACAAACTGACCATTCTTGAAGCCCTGTACATCAAGGCCCTCAAGCCAAACCTTAATGTCCAATTAGCGGGGAACGGTGCAAGCCAACAGCTCCAAGTGTTCTGACGTATGAGGCACGCTCTCTCTCTGTGTTGTGTGTGCGTTCCTCTCCAACCTCTGATTCGCCTCTGACCTGCCCATCGGACTTTTTTTCTCACATTGTACAATAACCTACTTTTAAACACTTACGTTTTCGTTTCTCAATAATTCGACCCTGTACATCGGACTTTAACTCACAATGTGCAACAACCTATGTTTTAAATACCAGTGTTTTTCGTTTTCAATAAATCGACCCTGACGATGTCCGCTTAGGACGAAAAGCTTCGGCACGTAAACATATGTTGGCAATTTCATTTCTTTTCCTGTTGCTTATAAAGCGAGTTACCTTACCAGACTTTTACTTTGAAACCAATCGTCGCTATCCGGATGTGAGCGTCCCATTTCTTCGGAAGTTCGAGCGTCTGACATACGCTCTAGGGAAATGTCACCTCGACCATGGATTCCTTCAACAATGCCAAGAACTGCAACTTTCGCCGCACTTTGCACGGTTCAAAGCACCTGACATTCCGGCGTTCAGGGATGTCACTGATGTCCATTGCCTTGTTGTCCGGAAACAGCTCCAGATCAATAGACGGAGATCGAGACAACTGCAAGAGCAACTGAAAAAACAGAAGACTCTTTTGAGATCCCAGCTCGGAGTGATTTCTTACGCTGCTCTGTGGCACCTGGTGTCCAAGAAGACGAAAGAGCTATTACAGCGTGACGTCCAGAGACTCAAGAAGAAATTGTTTGGCCTGTGGACTCAGAGACAATGTGGTTTACCGGTCGATAAGGTGATCACCAACCTGTCAAGTCACCAACTCTCCATTTCTGAAGTTAACTGTCTGCAGTATGGGCTTAGAAATCCAAGCCTACCTAGTCGGTTCAATAAGCATCAAATCGCCACTGAGATCGAGATTGCTACCGGTAAGTGTCTCCGTACTAGGAACGCTGGGACTAATGGTTTGCACCTACCACCCGATTGTAGGAATAGGCTCATTACCGGTTTCGAAACTTTCATTACCAAAGCTACTAACATGGTTACGAACAAGAGGAATAGACTGGTCCACAAAACGATGAAAGGCCTCAAAGGAAATGAGCAGATCAAAATTACTGGCTATGATAAAGGCTATGGGGTTGCTATCCTCGACAACTGGGATTACATTGAAAAGCTTAACAAGATTGTGCACGATCAGACCAAGTTCCATTGCCTGGGTGCCGCTGAACATGTGACGATGTCTCATCCCATTCTTAAGAATGAACGCAGCTTGCAATCTTTTCTGAGAACGCATCTCAAACCGCACGTTAGCCCTGACATTTTCAAGCGTCTGTCTCCGAGTGGCAGCCAGCCAGGGCAGCTCTATGGTCTTTGCAAGGTTCACAAGGCCGACCACCCTTTGAGACCCATCGTCTCTATGACTGGAACGGCTGAGTATGAACTTGCGAAGTACCTTGATGCTTTGATCAAACCCCTTATTGAGCAGGGTGCCAGTGTCAACTCTAACGGGGCCTTCCTCAAATCCTTGAATCAGTACACTGTCAATCCCAATGACAAGCTGTTCAGCTTCGATGTGGTGTCGCTGTTCACCAACATCCCATTGAAGTTGGCTATTGATTTGGCCGCTGATCTGGTGTTTCAGAACAACCCCCCACCTTTCTCCAAAGTGACGTTCAAGAAAATGCTTGGTTACGCTACCTCTGGGGTGTTCTTGTTCCAGGACAAATATTACCGGCAGGTTGATGGTTGTGCTATGGGTAGCCCGCTGGCCCCCACCCTTGCCAACATTTGCATGACACATTGGGAGAAGGAGTGGCTAAAGCTGCCATGTGCCCCTCACTTCTACAAACGCTACGTGGATGACACCTTCACCATCTTTGACGATGAGGCCAAGAGGGAGGACTTTCTAAAAGCCATCAACTCAACCCACGAGAACATAAAGTTCACTGTGGAAGGCGGTGGCAGACGCCTCCCCTTTCTGGACATCGACATTAACGTTGATGCTGAGAAGGGCGGTTTCTCCACGGGTGTGTTCCGGAAATCTACGTTCACTGGGCTCATGTTACGGTTCGACGCTTTGTGCCCAAGGCAATGGAAATCAGGTCTCATTAGCTGCATGCTTCAGAGAGCCTTTACGACCTGTAGCTCCTGGGAAATGTTCCATCTTGAAACCTTTGAACTGCTTAGGATCTTTGGTGCCAATGGCTATCCCAAAAACTACATTTATTACCACATCAACAAGTTCATGAACAACAAATTCACTAATCGTCGCAGGCAGAAGGACAGGGATAGAGATAAGGACCTGAACACTCCCATGATTATCCTGCCATTTATTGGAATCCCTTCGATAACGTTCAAGAAACAACTTGAAAAGATTTTCCGTAAATGGTTTGACTCTGATATCAAGGTCATCTTTCGCACCGACAAGATTTCCCGTTTTGTCAGCAGATTGAAATCCCGTGTTCCAAGGCCACTTGTTGCAGGTGTCGTGTACCAATTCAATTGCTCTGTGGATCAGAGCACCACTTACGTGGGAAAGACTAAACGACATCTATACACGAGGGCTAAGGAGCATTGGGTAAAAAACTCTGCTATCCGGGACCATTTGCTAGGTTGCGATAGTTGTTGTAATAAGGAGCCACTTGAACTGTTCAAAGTTGTTGACACGTGTAGGCAAGATTACAAACTGACCATTCTTGAAGCCCTGTACATCAAGGCCCTCAAGCCAAACCTTAATGTCCAATTAGCGGGGAACGGTGCAAGCCAACAGCTCCAAGTGTTCTGACGTATGAGGCACGCTCTCTCTCTGTGTTGTGTGTGCGTTCCTCTCCAACCTCTGATTCGCCTCTGACCTGCCCATCGGACTTTTTTTCTCACATTGTACAATAACCTACTTTTAAACACTTACGTTTTCGTTTCTCAATAATTCGACCCTGTACATCGGACTTTAACTCACAATGTGCAACAACCTATGTTTTAAATACCAGTGTTTTTCGTTTTCAATAAATCGACCCTGACGATGTCCGCTTAGGACGAAAAGCTTCGGCACGTAAACATATGTTGCTTATAAACATAAGCAATTTCATTTCTTTTCCTGTTGCTTATAAAGCGAGTTACCTTACCAGACTTTGTCAATCATATGGTTTGTCCTTGTCAATCATATTGTTTGTCCTTGTCAATCATATGGTTTGTCCTTGTCAATCATATGGTTTGTCCTTGTCAATCATATTGTTTGTCCTTGTCAATCATATGGTTTGTCGCTGCTGCTGCTGCTGCTGTGGTTTGGGCCTCTCACGTCTGATTCTTCACCTTAATCTCCTGATCTTTGTTTCCGGACCCCTGTCTCCTTAACCTCCTGTTATACGATTAGAAGTTTGATTCTACATCGAGTTTACCACGATCCCAGCTGGTGAGTGCTGTATCAACCGACTTTTTTGCAGCAACTGTAGCTCTAACTGTAGTACAATGGTATATGACCTCCCTTTCCTGACCTGTGTCTCTTGACCTCTGTCTCCTGACATACGAGTTTAGTCTTTTGACCCTGTATTCTGTTTTGTGTCTTTGAACTCTTTTCTTTCAATCCACCCCGTTTTTTCTCAGCCATTTAATGCTTTCTAGTTTTATTCTCAGAGAATGAGCTGGGATTTATCTGTCCCGCAGGTCCGCGTTCACCCCGACGTCCCTCTGAGCAGCGTGAGCGAGCTGAACCTGCCCCTGCTGCAGCAGGTGCGCAGCCGGCCCAGCACGCTGCCCTGCCCGCTGTGCGACAGCCTGTTCCGCTCCGAGCAGCAGCGCCAGGCCCACCTGCAGCGCGTGCACTCGGTGACCGGGCCGCCAAGGCCGGACCTGCTGCCCCCGCCTCGCAGCGTGGCTTCCCTAGTTGCCGCCGCCTCGCTCGTGTCCGCGCCGGCCGGTAGCTCCGCCGCCTCGACCTCGACCTCGACCTCGACTGTCGCCGGGCCGGTCATGGTGGTGTCGGCGGCGCCCTCGGTCATCAGCATGGCCCACTGCTGCCCGCACTGTCCGCGCCAGTACGCCAAGAAGGAGAAGCTCGCCTGGCACATCCGGCAGGCGCATCCGGCTCTGGCGCCGCCCACCAGGGCCCAGATCAGGGCCGCCCTGGCCAGCGGCCTGCCGCATCCTCAACTTCAGCAGCAGCAGCAGCAACAACTGTGCCAGTTCAGCGGCGAGGACTCCGAAGACCTGCTCACCCAGGCGCTGCGGGAGCTCACTGGCGAGCATCAGCAGCATCAACAGCATCAGCAGCTCCAGGAGGCCGCCACAGTCCAGTTCCTGCTGGTGAACGCGGCCAGCTTGCCCGTCTTGTTCACCTCCTCATCCGCGTCCTCCTCATCATCTTCCTCGGCGGCCGCCGCCTCCGCTGCCCCGCTGGCCGCCTCTTCGGCCTCGCTGGAGGCCGACGCCTCGGCGATTGTTGACGAGTTGACGGTCACCGCCGGGACGGCCAGCACCGACGACACCGACTGGCTTGAGGGCGCCCTGCGGAGTGCCGCCGGCTCGTCGTCCGGTGCCGCTGCCGGCGGTCCGGGCTGCTGAGTGGGGTGTGCAATAGTGCCCTGGATTTTTGCCTAGTCTGGCAGCTTCTCATGAATATCACACTGCTAATGCTTAATCCCTCAGCAATATCCCATTGCCGATCCTTAATCCCTCAGAATATCCCATTGCTAATCCCTAATCCCTCATGAATATCCTATTGCCGATCCTTAATCCCTCAGGAATATCCCATTGCTAATCCTTAATCTCTCAGAATATCCCATTACTAATCCTTAATCCCTCATGAATATTCCATTGCCAATCCTTTATCCCTGAGGAATATCCCATTGCCAATCCTTTATCCCTGAGGAATATCCCATTGCCGATCCTTAATCCATGAGGAATATCCCATTGCCGATCCTTAATCCCTGAGGAATATCCCATTGCCAATCCTTAATCCATGAGGAATATCCCATTGCCGATCCTTAATCCCTGAGGAATATCCCATTGCCAATCCTTAATCCCTGAGGAATATCCTATTGCCAATCCTTTATCCGTGAGGAATATCCCATTGACGATCCTTAATCCCTCATGAATATTCCATTGCCGATCCTTAATCACTTAAGAATATCCCATTGCCAATCCTTAATCCGTCATGAGTATCCCATTGCCAATCCTCAATCCCTCATGACTATCCCATTGCCAATCCTTTATCCCTCATGAATATCCCGTTGCCAATCGTTAATCCCTCGGGAATATCTCAATGCCGTTTCTTAATGCCTCATTTATCCCAATTTTTATCTTAAAATCCATGGTAAAATGTCCGATCCAAATCTTTAACCCATCATGGGTTAATCCATGAAAGAAAAGCGTCACCGCTTACAGGAAATCTTTCCTGTTAAAGAAATGTTCCGCCTATGTATTTCCATGGCAACGCATTGTTGCTTTATCTGCCGCTGAACTTTCTAAACTGTAGTTGGTAGTGCGCATTAATTGCAATTAACACTTGCTTGCTTGCTTGCAATCACTTTCTGTTGCTTCTGTTGCAATCTGTGGGTCATAAATTAAGAAAAAGTTAAACTGTGATTTGTTTTCCGCTGTTTAATGATAAGAACAAATAAATGATTGAAGTAAAACATGTCTTGTCCTCATTTGAATTTATTTTTAACCTCTTCAGATTAGTGCGAGATTTGGGTTAGGCACGTGACCTCGCTGTGACCTCGTATGTATCTGTCTGTCTGTGAAGCTTTAGCTGGGACTGCCTTGTTTTAGTTTAGTTTGACTCATCTGGAATAAACACAATTGGTGTTCGGGCGGCCCTATTGCGAATTTGATAGCTAATGACTGTGGCAGGGGAAGAAGCGTCTTACTCTTATAAATATTGTCACTCTGCTGCTGGCTGCGGCCGTGTTACCATTTCCGATTACCAAGGTTACCAATTAAGGCTTGTCACCTCTGTGAGTTTCACTGCTGTCTGTCTGCTTAATTAATCTCTGCTTTGGGCTCTAACTCTGTCCCCTTCTCTCTCCTGACTGTCCCCTCCCTCCTGTCTGTCCCCTCCTCCCTCCTTTCTGTCCCTTTCTTCCTCATGTCTGTCCCCTCCCCCTGTCTGTCCTCTTCTCCCTCATGTCTGTCCCCTTCTCCTCCTGTCTGTTCTTTTCTCCCTCCCTTTCTCCATTTCTGCCTGTTTATTTCCTTCGCACATTTCGATAACAGTCGCTTCAGTTCACTAGCACATGTCTAAGAAAAGCAATCAAGGGGTTTGCCAAAAATCAAAAAGTCAGCGCTGATCAAGCCTGATCGCCCAGCAACCCCGGCACCCGCAGCCCCAGCATGTCGCAGGTTCACCGGCCCACCCTGTCTGACGAGCAGCGCCGGCGCAGCAGCTACCAGGCCACGGTGCTGTGGCCAGCTGACAGCCTCAGCCCGGAGGCCTGGCTGGCCACCCAGCCCGCCGACGAGTTGAAAGCCAAGTTCGAGAACGACGGTTTTGCCGTTGTCCGCGGCGTCCTGACGCCCTCGGAGGTGGCGCTGCTCGGCGATCTGTACGACCGCCTGCTGAGCGGCAGCATCGACGCCAGCAGCCACCGGCACGACCTCGGCAACACGCAGGCGGTGCAGAACGCCAAGTTCAAGGAGAACATCTGCCAGATCATGTGGCCCAGCCTGTTTGTGCAGGTGCGGCAAATGCGGCTCTGGGAGATTCGGGATGAGGATTTGGGAGACTCAGTGTCGGGATCAGAATTTGGGAGACCCGGTGTCGGGATGGGGATTTGGGAGACTCGGTGTCGGGATGAGGATTTGGGAGACTCGGTGTCGGCATGAGGATTTGGGAGACTCGGTGTCGGGATGAGGATTTGGGAGACTCGGTGTCGGGTTGATGATTTGGGAGACTCAGTGTCGGGATGAGGATTTGGGAGACTCGGTGTCGGGTTGATAATTTGGGAGACTCGGTGTCGGGTTGATAATTTGGGAGACTCGGTGTCGGATTGATGATTTGGAAGACTCAGTGTCGGGTTGAGGATTTGGGGGATTTGGGAATGAGGATTTGGGAGATTTAGGAATGAGGATTTGGGAGATTTGGAAATGAGGATTTAGGAGATTTGGGTATGAGGATTTGGGAGATTTGGGAATGAGGATTTGGGTGACTTGGGAATGAGGATTTGGGAGATTTGGGAATGAGGATTTGGGTGACTTGGGAATGGGGATTTCAATCGCAACGCCCGCTCCCCGCTTTGTCGCAGGGCCTCGCCGACGACTGTCCGGCGCGTCAGCGGCTGCGCCTCCTTGCCCGCACCATCCTGGGCCCCGACATGGACTTCGACTTCGACATGATGCTGGCCAAGCCGCCGCACTCGAACACGCCGACGCCCTGGCACGTTGACGAGGCCTACTGGCTGGACATGCCGGACAAACGGGCCGTGTCCTGCTGGCTGGCCGTGGACCGCACCTGGCTGGACAACGGCTGCATGTGGTTCGGGCCCGGCTCGCACAAGCGGCCGCTGCTGCCGCACCGCTCGGCCGCACCCGGCACCCACGTGCTCACCTGCGACGGCTCCGAGGCCGACGGGGTGCCGTGCGAGCTGCAGCCGGGCGACTGCACGCTGCACTCCGGCCAGACCCTGCACTACAGCCGCGGCAACACGTCAGATGCCTGGCGGCGCGGCTACGTGATGAACTTCCGGCCGCTGGCCATGGTGGAGTACGAGCGGCAGCGGAACTACGACCACGGCCACAGCGGCGTCTCCAACATCATGGGCGCTGGCCAGACGCACGAGGCCGACGAGGCCGCCGCTGTGGCCTGAAAGCCGCACCCGACAAATGGAGACCCGCTTTTAAAGCGTCCTTTGTAGGATTTTAAGGTCCTGAGTTCGATTCACTAATCGTGTAACTTTGGTTTCAGATTTACGTTTGCAAAACTGCGGCGGCGAAAACACGGCAAATTCCTCTAAGCTGATTAATATGACGCCAAATATCGTTTGATTGCCAACCTATTTATTTATTAAAACTCATTAATTACTACTTATAATCGTGGCTTTTTATTAGTAGTATCGATTTCATTGATCTCTTGATTGTTTAACCTGTTTATTCAAGTCATTCTATTTAAATTTTTGATTGCTTTATTTTTTTACACGCGAAAATGCCCTGTTCACCCGAACATTTCTCGATTTTTTTATTGGATGCCTTGTTCAATAAGTTTTGGATCAAATGCGCAAATAAACTCAAACCGCTGAGGTTGCACTGATCTTTAAGAATCCTCTTTATTAAATAGCAAAATTATTGATTGGCAAGGCTTGAAACGTTATTGATTTGTCTGAGTGATATTTCAGACAACTGCATGCAAATTTGTTGTAGTCTAGTGGCTAGGGTGCCTGCCTTATGACCGGAAGGTCGTGGGTTCGAGTCCCGGCCCCTAGGAGACAATTTGTGCCGTTGAGCAAGGCACTTGATCCCGCATTGCTTCAGTCCACCCAGCTGTGATTGGGTACCAGCATATGCTGGGTAATAACTGATCCTGAAGCAGGCCCATCTTATCCTGTCACTGTGGCTTTGTGAGTGAAGATTAACTGTTCGCCAGGCAGGTTCAAAATAAAAAATGGAGCTGGCAGTGGGGTGCCTACCATGCCCGAGGGTGTTTCAGGTGCAACGGGTGTGCAGTCTTCACCTGCATCAGCACCCGCGCTACAGGTTTACCTGTCAGCGTCTCTTATTATTATTATATTATTATGCAAATTTGGATATTTAGATTTATTTACAATCGCGGTGAAGAATCGTCTGTCACTCGTGTAGATAAGATAGATATGAGCTTAGTCAGCTCCGGAATAATTTAATGGGTGACTGGATTCAAGACCTTAGTTATATTAGTGCGACTGTGTGAACTACGCCCTTACTGATCCTTTGTATGTACTTCATAATCACTTAAAATACTGGCGAAATTGTTCTGAAAGTCTTTACTGTTATTTTCTAAGTCACACTGTCAGTGAATTTTTGTCGTAACTTATTAATGGCGTTAAAAATGTATTTTCGAATCGTTAAGTCAATTATTCAAACAGTTGGAACACATTCTCATTGGGTTTGTTGATGGAAAAATAAAATAACAAGGCTAAATAGGAAGCATGAGTGAATACAGTAAGCGCCAAAAAAAACGGATACCCCTTTTGGAAAACAGCAGTGCTAAAATTTTTCAACCACATGGTCACGTGACTAACAAAGTAAATCGAGCGTAACAAAGGGAGGGAGGAAGCGAAGGAGAAGTGAAAATCATCTGGGCCAGTCACCCCATCCACCAAAACCCAGCCCGTCACTTGAATTGAAGTTTGCAACTTGAGATAGGGCAAGAGGGTATCCGTTTTTTGGGACACAAACGAGCAAGAGCTAGATAGACAAATCTACGATCTGTAAATAAGAAAGAAAAGCCAGTGATCAGCGCTATTAATGTCACAAATCAAACTAAGGCTACGCATGATTTCTTAATCAGTATTTGTAAATAAAGCGTCTAAGAGCATTTTCTACTCTACCTAAAAAAATAGAACTGTCTGTCGGGTCTGTCTGTCGGACTTCACGGAGCCAAGTGGGCGGGCGTGTCAGCCAGTGGAAGGTGCTGCGGCTGCTCCAAGCGTGTCACCTCCTGCGCTCCAGAAGCCTCTGCGCTCATCTGGCCAGCGATGTCACTGATGACGGCATAGCCAAAGTCCACGTCGCTCTCTGTTGTGTTCTGCGAGCTGACAACGTAGCGCAGTACAAACTGGCCTCGCAGCGATGTGGGCACCATGTGGATCAGGCCAGACTTGTTCACGCGGCTCAGCAGCGCCTCAGAGCTGGCATTTTCACCCTGGGAAAGGGACAGGATGCATTCTTCAAAGGGCATTCAAGAGCGGCACCGTTAGAGCTCGGGTATTGATGAATCAGCGCGATTCATGCCATCAAGTTAAACTGGTAGTAGAAGAAGAAGAGGTGTTGCAGCCCTGGCTCTAGGAGACAATCTGTGCCCTTTTGAGCAAGGCACTTAATCCCGCATTGCCTCAGTCCACCCAGCTGAGCTGGATAGCAGTTAGAGTTGGGTAAATTTAGAGTGGGTGTTAATGCGGCCCCTCCAGCCATTACGAACGTATTATTATTTGTTTGTGATAGCCAATCACCATAATAAGCATCGAATTTGAATTTGGGTATCGACCCGAAATTCAGATAGGTGAAACAGACTTCAGTTACCTTCAGCCTGAACGCAACCAGTCCAAGAGTCTGTTTAGCAACTATTTCAAAGCGCGGGTCTCCTCGAATCTTGGTCTCAAAGTGCTCGGCAAGGCGCACCGACTGAAAAAAGTGTTTGAAGCTTAAACGAACTGCCAAAGTAGGGGTGCAATTGGAAATACAAATGGCTCAGAACATCTAGCCCAGAATGTAGCCGAGCTCACTTTGCGAATGTGCGCCTGCAGGCCCTCAACTCCGTAGTTGCGCAGGACGAACCAAAGCTTGAGAGCGCGAAACCGTCTCGAGAGAAGAATCTGCCAGTGCTGTATAAATAGTGCAAACCACACCGTTTAACCGATCACAAGTTACTTCCTATTCATAATTGATTCCCTCTCCCCCGATCGCCAAGAAATTCTCACCATGAAATCGGTGGTCACCCGGCCATTCTCGTGTTTCAGGTACAGCGGCTCAACGGTGAGAGTCTTTCGCAATGTTTGGCTGTCCCTCACCCTGCAGAGGGGTTTAAAATATTTAGAGATGCAACCTGCCGTGTTAACTGCTTGATGATCTGCACTCACCAAAACGCCGAGCACTCTACGTTGACCAGCAGCCATTTGCAAGGGCAGAAAACAAAAGACTGGGCGTGCTGTACGCCTCGGAGTGGCTGGCGGAACTCCGGGCAGACGAAGCTGCTGCCGGCGTATGCAGCGTCCACGTGCAGCCAGATTTGGTGCTTCTCGCCTGGATGTTCAGAGTAAAATGCAATTGGATGCAAAAAGGTTTCGGACGACAAACAGAAAGTTTTGTGCGACATTGTGCGACAATGCAGAGAACTCCTTGAGCCAGCAACTCACACACTGGGCCGATCTCCTCCAGCGAGTCGAAAGCGCAGACCCCCGTGGTGCCCAGGGAGGCGCACACGAAGAACGGCACCAGGCCTCTCGCCAGGTCCTCGTCGATCATTCGCTCCAGCGGGACGCCGCCCATGGAGTTTCGCTCGTCAGTCGGTACAAATCGTATCGGCACGAGTCCGATGATGGCGGCCTTCTCCACCGAGCAGTGCGCCTGCAGTGCGTAGGTGGTGCTCTACGATCTGAATTATGCGTTCGTGCCATGTCCTAGCAAAGTATGCTACAGTTTTTTTCTCAGTTCCTGACCTGGTCGGAGCAGTAGGCCACCAGACGGGCGTTGATCTCCGAGTCGCTCAGCGCCTCGCAGCCTGGGCTCAGCCGGCAACGATCGATCGCCTGTCGTCTGGCAGTCAGGAGACTCACCAAGATGGATTCAGACGCTGTTGACTGAGAAAATTTTGCGTCAGATCTTTGCGCATCAAATAAATGAACATAACACTTCAACTGACATTGGCTTCCCAAATTCCCTAATTTTCCTAAAGGTACGAGCGTAGGTCCCTTTATACAACGCCTAGACTACAACGCAGGTTCGAACCTGGACCAGTGACACTGGAGAGCTGCTAAGCCACTCGCCCAGTTTAATTCAGCTATCCATAAAAGCATTACTGAATTTTCCAACAAGGAAACTCTTACCATGATGCAGCCGCCTCCAAGGGTGTCCTTGTTGCCATGCAGAAAGTGCTCAGGCAGCCCCAGCATCCTTGCTAGCCAGTTCATAACTACGATCTCCAGCTCGGTGCAAGCGGGCGAAGTCGCCCACGTGATGGGGACTGAGTTGAGCCCGCTGGCCAGCAACTCGCCAAGCATAGAGACAGGGGAGTTGAGCACAGGAAAATATGCATTCATCCGGGGACTTTGCCAATGCATCATCTGTCGGGCGGTGAAAATTTGCCATTTTATGGAGAATACATACGGACTAGTTTCTACGAAATTCCGTAGTTTCACATTGAATGTGAAATCCCATGCTGCACGGCACGCCTGACTCAGCGATATAAACAGAACGCCTCGCAGCAAACCTGCGTCTGCGTCACTTACCCCCGGCATGATGATGTCTTGAAAGTCGGCGAATATCCGGTCCCATGGTTCGCCCGTCTCCGGAGCCCCATCCGGCAGCTGCGAGCGGATGTAGCCCGGCTCCACGTCGGGCAGCACGCGGCGGCTTCGGATGCCCTCGAGGTAGTCGGCGACGAAGTCAACCATCTCTTTGCCGCGTTGGCGGAACTCGGTTAAATCCATCGAGCTTCTTCAAGATGCAGAATAGGTTTGTGCAATGTTCGCTTAAAATTTTCTGCCGGGCGCACTTTAGATTCTGAGCGCCCCATAAATTGGACAAATTTATCGTGGCGTCATAGGCTGCCCGCGGTAAAATTCTCTATTTTCGTGCGTCATTTTAACCTTTGCAATGCGCCCGTTAGAAGTTTTTTCCTATTGTCTGAGTATAGCACAAATTACGGCAAACCAACGAAATTTTTGATCGCACGTCAATCATGTGTCCATCAAGTTTGACAAATTTCTCGTCAGTTTGAATCACCCAGATAAAGTGGCATCTGCCGTTATGCTGTCTGAAGTGCTTAATTAGCAACCAGATGCTACTCGCTCGATCTTATCTCTTCATGACTGCCCACTCGCTGTCTCGCAGGCAGGCTTCAAACCTCGAGTGTTAGAAAAATTACATTATAAACTGCTTTGATTCATATCAGGACAAGAGGCAAGTAATAGCGTTTCTCGAGTGGCTAAGCAGATCGGAGCGGTTCCTCGCACTCGTCGAACTTGTGATAGATAGATACTTGAGACAGGCAACTGCTCTCCGAGTCGCCAAACTGAGATAGGGCGTGAACAGCACTTGTTGAATTTTTCTGTTTGACCGTTCATGCTTTCGAAGATACAATCTTCAACGAACCGAGAAATTTCAACATTTCAAATAAAAAAACGTTGCTTCATTCAGTGCAGTTGCTGCGGGATCTTATTGGGAATGTAATACGGTGTTCCAGAAGTAATTAGCCCCTCATAGTAACTTTTAAACCGTAATGTATAAATTGATGAAAAACTATACATACATACTAGTATATGGGCCTAGTACTTATATAAAGTTTAAGCCCTCAGGGGAATACTGAAAGAAATCTATTAGGTGAAACGTGAAGCCCAGCTTCTGCAGTGCAACGCGTTGCTTCAGCTTAAATTATCTATGGTCACAAGCTCTGCCGCCTGAGCCTTGGAGGGCCTGAGCGAAAAATTTTTTGGCTGGTGCTTTCAGGTAGTTGTTTTTCTCTTACTAAGTTGTTGGCAATAATTTTTTATAAAGCTACTGCTGAAATGAGTTACGATAAGGAGAAGGCCCGGTTTTATGCTTTTACCGAACAGCAACGTGGCAAGAATGCTGCTGAAATTCAACGTGCGCTAAGTCAGATATGGAAGGACCAGGCGCCATGCTATGCAACTGTCAAAAACTGGCTGGCCGACTTCAAATCAGGCAGACGGACATCATTTGAAGACCTGCCACGATGTGGTCGGCCTGTTTCAGCAAGTGGGGACGACAGGTCGCAGGAAATTCTACTGCTTGCCAGCGATGATCCGCACATGACTGTTCGAGAGATTTCTACAGAAACCGGGATACCCACTACAAGTGTCTACAGGATCCTGACGGACGTGCTGCAATTTCACAATGTTGCTTCTTTCTGGGTACCAAAGATCCTAACAGCACATCAGATGGAGCAGAGGAGGCTGCATGCGGCCGTTATCAGAGAAAGGCTTGTGAGCTTGGGCGAGCAGCGGTACGACATCTACACTGTCGAGGACGAAATGTGGGTTCGATACGACGTAGAATTTACACAGAGGGATGCTCGAGCTTGGATACCGGTTGGTGCAGCCCGACCGCAGGTTCCTGCCAGTAAGCTAACGCCTCAGAAGTGTATGCTGATTATTGCTTTCACTTGCAACAAGCGCTTTAGCGTTCAAGCGCTGCCATACGGGAGAAGCCTTGATGGTGACCTGTACACCCAGTTTGTTCAAAGTACGGGCGACAAGTGGCGTTCTCTGAGAAGCAGTCCAATACATCTAAAAGAGTTGGTGTGGCAACACGATAACGCTAGACCACATGCCAAGCAGTCTGTGCAAGACTTCTTTGCTAAGCGACAAGTTGAGCTCCTTCATCAACCGCCTTACTCCCCTGATTTAAATTTGTGCGACCGCTGGCTGAACAACCACGTCAAGAACAGCCTTCGTCAGGTACGTTTTGAAGACCCAGCGATGGTTGAAGAAGCGGCTCTACAATTCCTGAGACGGACAGAAGATTCCATGTTTCGAAAAGAACTTGACAAGCTGATCATCCACCTTGACCGAGTTATTGCATGCGGCGGAGGCTACGTTACTCCTGCTTGAGTTTCGCGTTGCATGTAGGACACAGGTGCTCACGTTTTTGTGTTTAAATACCCGTTGGTAAGACATTTTTCGCTGAAAATTGGACTGAGTGTCTTGTTGTTGTTCTATTGCAATATGGTTAACTTTTGCTTTCCTACCTGCTACGGAAGGACATTGCCTTATGGGGGGCTAATTACTTTTCTGCACTTGCTGACCCATTCTACAGCTACGAGGATCACCAATGCCTGAAAAACACAGATACATTTCAATCATGACTTTCCTTGATAATTCATTTTGCTCTATCAGATTTTTTCGTAAAAATTAGGTAAATTCGGAATCTGATCCTAGTTATTAGATGATTTCAGCCCGTAAGCAAATTCCGCCTCGTAAAACAGCTTCATGCTGAGAAAATTCCAAGAAAATCACAGCTGCTCATCCATCAAGTGAAGCAAAAAGTTGGAGCAGTGTCTTCTAGCCTTCACGTGAAGTGATATTTCAAAGGCATATGCTAGACACTAAAACATAATTTTAGCTGGAAAATTTATTTATCGGCACCATATGTACTTTCATAACACAGTTCTAACCAGTAAGCATATAAAGTTCCGGTTCTTTGTTCAGCTAAGTAAGCGATCACAGCCGCTTAACAAAGAACACAAGCTCCCGGAGCACAGTCGGGTCGAGACCTTCAAACGGACGGCCGCCGACCACCGGGTCGATGTAGTCAGCGAGCGCCAAGCACTGAACCCGTTCGAAGCCCAAGGACTCGAAGATGCGTGCCGTGTGCTGGTGGGCAGCGATGGCGCTCGCGACTGGGACGCCGCGCAGCTTGGCCAGCTCCAGCGAGTCCTCGACCAGGTGCTTAGCAATGTTGCGGCTGCGCATTTCCGTCTGCACCACCAGAAACTTGAATTCGAGCACCGAGTCGACGCCATACCGGCTGTACAGATCCACCGGCGTGGTCAAAACATCGACAGCGCGGAAAACGGTGGCGTCCTTCGGGTACCTGAAAGTAGCAGAAAGGCGTTGGTTGTAGCTTGCAATGCAGCATCGCAGCTTGACGAGTAATTTCTTCCCCTGCAATTAACTACAAAATAGGAAATAGGCAGCCCGGCCAACCTGGCTGCCAGCTGTGCGTCCAGCGCCAGGGGGTGCCGCTTGGCGCTCTTCTGCGGCACCAAGCTGGAGATGCGAGCCCCGACGATTGCGCCGCTGGCCACATCTTCTGCCACCAGCGTCAAGCCCTCGTTCAGCAACTCGGGCGATAGGGCGAACTGGACGGCCACGTCCTCAGGCTTCGAGTATCCGACGTGCGCGAACACCGGCGTGTGCGGGTAGAAGTCCCGCAGCATCAGCGCCCAGATCTCGGCAAAGTCGTCGGGACGGGCGACGCGGTAGCGAATGCCGTCGATGGTTCTTTCGAATATTTCTGTTTGACCGTTCATGCTTTTGAACTAGTTTGAACAGTTTTTGCAGGTTAAGCCTGTGCCACTCTGTCTTTTTCTGTCTTAAAGTCCCACTGTGACCTAGAGGAGATGAAGCATTTTATTTCTATTCATCTCTTCTAAATCGCGCTGTCATAGGCTTAGACTGGAGAAACTGAGAGCAAGGAGAGCAATGAGCGGTTGCCCAACTCTACTTCTTACTTCTTTCCGCCTCATTTTTTAAAAATAGAGCTGTATATAAAATATTCAAGCAAAGTTTTGTGCAGAGGCAAAACTTTTTGTGACAAATGACGTCACTTAAAAAAAACTTGGTTTAGAAATTTATTGAAACTGATAACTTTGGCCAGGAAGTAGCAAACTTTTGACATTTAGGAAACGCAGAATTTTTGGAATAAATTCGCGGTCGTAAATTTTAACCAAAGAATGTTAAAATCTAAGAAATATATCTGTGCCTGCCGTTCTTGCTTCTTTATCAGGTGTTGAGAAGGCAGTTTATCCTAGAGCTTTCTTGAGTAGCGAAGCCGCAGGTAGCCAGCTACTCGGAAGAGCACCAGGAGCAGCAGGATGATAAGCAGGTTGGACCAGATGGGCAGCGGCTGGTCGCTAAAGTGCTCCAGAATCTCAGTTGACGGAACCAAGCTCAGGTTGTTCGTGCTCAAATATGTGCGGTTCCGACAGCTCGGGTAGATGCTGATTAGCGTGCTGGAGCACCTGGCAAAGTTTACAGCGGAGTATAACAAATACCAGGCCATTTCTCGGCCACATCCATACACTTACGTAAAGTGCTGTGAGCTCAGTATGACCAGCTGCATGCAGTAGTGGTAACAGTACCTATTGAAGGATAGGTACTTGGCCCACTCCAGCCAAACTGGATAGTTGGTTCTTAGGTAACCGGCTAAAAATTAGAAAATAATGATCAAAAATGTTTCAGCAGCGATAAAAATAGCCACGGGAACTAATCAAACCATGTATGTTCAGGCCAGGCAATACTCACAAAGGAGCCCGGAGAACATCATTAGTGTGTATGCGATGGTTACGTTGGCCTGGGGAGCGTCTGTCAGAAGGGCGATAAAAATCCCTATGCCCTAAGGAATAAAGTACGTAGGAAAATTTGCATTGGGTGATTATTTTAGCTGTAGACACTTCTTTCGCATTGCATGCTACGGACTACAAAGACTTGTCGCACCTGAAATGTCAGGTTATTAACGAGAATGCCCAAAACGAAGGGAGCGAATTCAGTTGCCGAGCCGAGTCTGGCAGTCCAGTAGATCAGCGTCAGAGAGATAAGCGGCATCGCTATCGTCAGCGGTATCTCCGAGACCGTCTTGGCCACATAGTAGGCACCGATCTTGTACATACCAGCTCGCTGTTCGTGCTTCACGATAATCAAGTCCTCGTGAACTGTGGAACCCCGTAAAACAGTATTTTCTGGTTTGATTTACTTAAAACCTTGCATTTGATTAGGAAAATTTTGAACGCATTATACAGGGCGTCGATAGAACCTTACCAGACGCGATGGCTTGAAGCACGGGCGGGTAGCTCAGGTTCCATGTTAAAAAGAAAACCTGCAAAGTGCGGATGTACGCGAGATCGAACCACTAGAGTAGTTACTATACTATTGAGATGCGTGCTCGAACTGTTACTCACACAGCCAAGGATGTCCCAAATATGCTCTTCAGTTCGGCTGATCCGCAGCCAGAGCAGACTGCACAGCACTCCGACAAACAGAGTCTGCAAGATGCTGAACATTGACAGGAACCGGTTGCGAGACAACTGGAAGCCGCGAACAGTCAGCGCAGCCAGCTGGCGGCCCCAGTTCACGTCGCTTGAATCCGTCGGCATGCTGTCCCCACTAGTTCGATCTGACATCTCCTCAATCTGATTGGCTTGACTGACTTTCGAACTCGACATCATGTCCAACTCGCCAGTGCACTTTTCAAGGTCAGAATACTTGGCACCCTGTTCAATTATGTACCGCTTGCTGCTCGCAGAACTCTTGACGATTTCGACTGTGGGTGCAGGCCAATTTTTTTCAGTTTATCATCTTCCTTCATCAAGTTCTTAGCTTCTGGATTCGAATACAAAGCGAGGCAACTTACGCATGAAGTCGGCCGGGTTCCAGTGCTGCTGAAATGGCACGCCGATGCTATCAAAGTATTGGATCATGCTGCTGCACTTTCCACTGTATGAAACCTGGCCGTCAGTCAGCAGTAAGAGGTCATCGAAAATATGAAAAATCTGCGATGACGGTTGGTGAATGCTGGCTGCGACAATCTTGTTTCCTTGTTTGGACCACTTGCTCAGCAAGTCCACCAGAGCCATGGCCAAGCTCGAGTCCAGGCCAGAGGTGGGCTCGTCCAGCAGCAGCACGTCTGGATTGCGCAGCAGCTCGCAGGCGATGCTGGCCCTCTTTTTCTCACCTCCGGAGAGCCCCGGCATGCCAGAGTTGCCCATTACTTGCGGTGTAGGTCAAGAAATAACAATTTATTTATAAAAAAAAGTAATAGAAACTTTCATCAAAGTAAATTGCCAGCAACCTACTCGTGTTCATGCACTTTTCCAACTCCAACCAGCTGATTACTTCGTCGATGCGTGCCCGCCGCGCCTCTTCTGTCGCGGCATTCGGGAGCGTCACGCGAGCGGCGAACTGAAAATGCAATCGGTTTAAGGACAGTTTTACAGATAATGCATCGAAGCTTGTCGCTGGCAAAAATCAATCAGTCAGCCTTTCCTCAGTACTGCTACTAGTAAAGCTGAGCCTTCATACCTCCATTGTCTGCCGCAGCGTCAGCACGGGAAAGAAAACGTCCACCTGCGTCACGTAGCCGAAAGTCTTGGCCAACCTAGCTGTGACTGGTTTGTCTCCGACAGTTATGGCACCGCTGGCTAGAGGCACCCGGCCAGACAGTGCATTCATGAAGGTCGTCTTGCCGCAGCCTGACAATTTTTTTCAATTTCAAGTGACACCTTTAGAAAATACTGCTTGAATTTACCCGACTAGAATCAGGGCAATCAATCAATCAATAATTCCATTAACAAACCACTGGGTCCCATCACCGCTAGCAGGCTGCCGCTACGGGCAACTGCTCTGACATTGCTCAAGATCTGCTTATCTCCTGTGAAGACGCACAGCCTGTTGGCCGTCAATTTTATTGGACCCGTGGCCCGGTCTTGATCGGTTTCTTCGTTCATGCGCAGTGCGATGAAGTACAGAGGCGTCGAGATTGCTTTCTTGTGAACTGGGCAGTTCGAACTGACAGCTTTAATATTCTCTGTCCTCTCTCTCTTTTTATTCCGCCATTGAACTCATTCTTGTAGCAGGCGCCACCCAGCTAAAGCAGAACTTTATGCACCAATAAGATCGCTTGGGCTGAGGTTGCAGTTGCGCTCAAGAAAATAAAATTCATATTGAAATTCAAAAGCGTGAAGGCGACTAGTTTATTCATGCGACCGTTTTTCAACAGACAAGCGGCTCTATAAAAAGTGCAATTTTTTTAAAGACATCTAACATGGGGTAGAAAATTTTCAATCACGCATCACACATCAATCACACTTATGATTTTGAGATCTTTTTGGCGCCATCTGCGTACGACGATAGCCGGTTTGCAGTGCATTGCATTGTGGCTCAAATCGGTTTAAGTTCCAAAGGAGAGTAACATATCAATATAAAAGAATGGACAATTTAAGAAGTTGAACTAGTAGTTGTAATGACCAAAAATTATCAAAAGCCATTCCAGCACACAGATGCAACTTAGAGGCTCAATTTGTGGAACATCCTGGAAACAAAGAATGCAGAAATCGTCTAAACTAAGTCATTTCTATTACACTATTACACTTACACAACAAGCTATAATATGGGAGAATCATTGCAGGATTTCGACTTAGCAATCACAAATTGGCATGCGAGACACAGCGGAAAGTAAAACCCAAAAATTCCTACGAAAATCGAAAGTGCCCAGAGTGCCAAGTTGAAATAGAAAGTGAGGTACATTTTCTATTTAAGTATAACTGGAGTGGATACAGAGAAATCAAAGAAAATTTTCAGAATTAAACTTCAGGAAAGTACAAAATTTCTTTTTGCTGACTAACTCTGGGAAAGCTCATTTCCTAATGATACAGGAGGATAAGGATTTTTTTTGCGTAGTAACTCAATATATATTTAATGAATGCATGTGCACATTTATAGCATAACTAATTTTAATGATTTTTTCGTTTATTATTCTTTCTTTGCTTTTGTTGATTAGAGTGTTGAAAAAAAACAGAAACATCATCATCAAATTTGCGTGCGTAAATTAAATAATTGCATCATAGTAACCGTGATGAAGAAATTTGATTGCGGACTTTAAGTAAACTATTTCGGAGATGCGATACAGTTTATGAGCATTCGGTGAGTGCGACTTGTGAAAGTGGAAGTGAAAGAGCAAATAAAGCGGACAAGATCCCAGGACTAGGGACCAGTCATACAACCAGTGTCAGCAGGTCTCGCTTTGCAATCTTTGCCTTTCTGGAACTCAATCAAGCCCCTCCTCCTCGACGTGATTTAGCTTCTCATTTTACACTTCTCAGCAACTCATCTTGGCCAATCTCAACTCTGGTAATTAAAGCCACAACCATCAAGTTGTTTGGCGTGTATGGCCTCTATGAGCAAGTGAGGAGTTGGATCCATATCCGGTAGAATGGAATAAACGCATTAATTCCAGCTGAATCGTACCTGTTCGCAACCCCAGCTAAGTTTAAAAGTATCATGCACGCGCGTTTGTTCCACCCTACCCCCTAATGTACGTACGCTGACAAATGTACGAGAGCTGTCGCCTGAAATTATATATACTGTCCGTCAAAAGTTCCGGAACCCTTGCTACGATGTCTTCTAGCGGACATAATTTCAGTCCGTTTCAATTGTAACTTGGTCCAAATGAAAGCTGCGGATCTCAGCTCCATGATGAGGTCAAGAAAAAGTTTATTCGAAGGAGCGCGTGTAAACAGGCCAGTGTTATGTACATAAAGGTTAGAGAAAAAAGTGAGGAAAAGATAAACAAGCAATTGTCTATGGCCGCTGAATCTATGGAGCAAACACACATGGGAGGGAATCGGTTTGCGCGCAGTGTTCAGCCTGGCCAACATTAGTCTATGGCCAAAACTTGTGTTGAAATCAACAGGCTCTTGTGGACCTCAAGACCTGGTGCGCCGCATCATCCGCTCGATGCGCAGTCGCTGCGAAGCTGTAATTCATGCACAGGGCGGCGCGACTCGCTATTGAGAATTACTCTTCCGTCTAAATTCAGGACGCCATCTGTTTTTGTGTGCCGGCAGCAAGTGTAAATAGCCCTGTGTGCTTTCTCCATAGACTCAGCGACCATAGACAATTGCTTGTTTGTCTTTTCCTCACTTTTTTCTCTAACCTTTATGTATAACACTGGCCTGTTCACACGCGCTCCTTCGAATAAACTTTTTCTTGACCACATCATGGAACTGAGATCCGCAGCTTTTATTTGAACAAAGTTACAATTGAAACGGACTGAAATTATGTCCGCTAGAAGACATCGTAGCAAGGGTTCCGGAACTTTTGACGGACAGTATATGTCGCACCGATCTCCATGAGGAGACTAAGTTTGTTTTTTTTGTTTGAGGGCTAGTCAGCCCATGGCTTTGCGAGCAAATTATGGGAGTACTTCAGATTTATTAATTTTATATAGTAATTTCGGCGAGATCGTCAAATGAATAAACAAGCATTTATTACTTGATCTATACCCATAAAAACTTGCGGGCAAAAACCTTTATTATGGCCACCCAAACGGCCTCCAAATTAAATCAACCATTATATAAATAAGCCACCGAAATTAAAACTCGTCCTATTAAAAAAGGACGAACTAAGTCGTAGCGGCAGGGGAAAAAATACAGAAAAGCCAGTCAAAAGCTAATCATAATAATATGAGTAGAAGCTCATCGCTGTGAATGCTAGGATGTTTAACGGAATCAAGACAGAACGTTACAGACGAAAAATTTATTTTAAATCACATGCTTACAGATAAAAGATATTTAAAATAATTATACCTGATGTTATATTCCCTACGACTTAGTTACACGTGACACTATCGTAAATTTATTGGTTACAGATGACACTAAGGACTTGCAAAAGCAAACCGTTAACTTCTAGTGGTCCTTGATGGCACTATTGTTAACTGCAGGAGTAGCACACAAAACTAATGGAGGTCAACCTGTGTGAAAAACTTCCCAAAAAAATTCACGGCTTGCTCAGCCACGGAAACGGCACGAGAGCATCTTCAGCACAGTAGCAGGCCCCAGCCGAACTCAAAGCCGTCCGAAGCGGCAGCAGATTGTCAGCAGAGTCAGGTCGTCGCTGACAGGCCTCCGGAATGTCGAACACGTCATTATTCTCGATGCCGTTTGTCAGGTTAAAGTAGCTTTCAATCAATATCTTGTTGCCTGAATTTCGAGATTGTGAATTGGCACATGCCTCTCTAGCTTTTGTTTGATTGAGTCAAACACAATTTTATTTTTATAGCGAAACCAAATGAATAAACAATCAATAAATATTAAGGCATAAACTTTAGGTAAAGTAGAGATAAAAGGCTTTAGGCAATTTAGATCTATTTTGGCATAATGAGGCATTTTGCAATGGAATAAAAGCAATAATATATATGGTATTAACGCAAAAATTTTGACTTTCTGAACGTTACTCATTTTTACTGCTTTAAACACGTCCCCTTGCCTCTTGGGGTACTGATCTGGCCTTAATTGGCGACAACAGAATCATTAAAAACCTCGTAATCCTGCCTAGGATTTAAACTGAGCCCTAGGTAATGTATTAACAGCAAGTTAAAATCTCCCTACATAAAAGTCTGGCGCCATGGTTCGGAGTATTTGTCAAGAAAACCACAAAACAACTTTAAGTATTAAAATTAAACAGCTCTTATTCTTATTTGAGCTCTATCTTGACTTTAGTGATTTTTTAACCAACTCATTCAAGATAGAAATACTGCAAAGTCACGTCACTCACCTCCATTTATCGTTAGTGTCCGAGACATTGGTACGCAACGCTCCGCAGACATCAGGAGCGTCACGTTTCCGTCCGTGAACACCTGGCCTTGGGCGTAACTAGCAGACATGTCGCCTAGAGTAATTATGCCATGGCTTTCAAAGTGGCCTGCAAAAAAATTAGTAAGTGCCCAAGTCTAGTAACGAATGCACTTCAAGCACTGGATGAGTCAAGCAATGCCCGACACTCACGCGGCACGCATATCTTTGGAACGCCCGCTGATACGCTGTAGACAATGCAGCGTCCGGTAGCACCGTCAACTATGTAGGCTTTAAACGTCTTCCCTACTATCAGCATTAGTTGGGAAGAGACTGTTCCGTCGCGGAAAATTTGTGTAACATTGCTGACAAGCAGCTGGTTTTCGAAGTCGTATGAGACCCTACCGTAGCCCTGGATAGACAGGGAAAGAGGTAGAGCTCGTTAGTAGAGTAAAAACTAATATAAACAAGCTCATAATAACCTTGTAATAACGCAGCCAGTCTCCGCCAAAGGTGAACGCGAAGCCAGATTCCCACTGGTCAGGACTGCAGCAGCTGTTTTCATCGCTAGAGGACTGCGAAAGGCTCAGGAACACCGCGAAGGCCAATAAAAGCAGTTGCAACAGGAGAAACCTTGTCATGGTGCGTAAAATGCTGTTGATTCGATTAAAACACAACTTCTGAGAGGCAGGGCCAGCTCTTATACTCGTATATATAGCCGATAACATGAACAGCCAAAACATTAGCAACTGAATAATTAGTCATAAAAATATAAACAAGTGATTCAGAATGGAAAAACACTACAAATTACATAGGAAAATCTGAAATCTCCAAGCATTAGATGACAAAGTTTCACATATCAAAATACAATAAACTTAACTGGACTCAATTTTTAATTACAACGTGTCGCAATGTGAACATCCAACCTGATTTTACACCTCTTTGCGTTCAATTTAAACTGACACGAAGTTCAATTTAGACAAATCAATCATCAAATTAGACAGTCTATTTTTAAACTTTAACATGAACATTCAATTTGGCCAAGCTGCATTCATTTTCACCAGAGCAGATTCAATTTAGACATGTCCTGAAAGGCGCTGCGTATGTCCATGGCAAAAATGATCAAATGAAGCAAGCAAGTTATTCAGTTTAGACAAGCTGCAATCGATTTCGACCATTATATGTATAGTTTTATAACACAGCCTATACCCGTCTTAAATTTTGTTCCTGTCTTTCGCCATACTCGATTCTTTGCTTCCACGTTTCTTTGGCACCTACCTAACCCTTGTTCCCTGACAATGATGGATTATTCGGAGTTAAGGCTTGATACACAACTGCCATAGCGTCGAGGCCGGTAGGCCGAGACGCGGTATGGCAGTTGTGTATCAAGCATTAACTCCGAATAGTGTTATTGTGTTGAATTTCATTTGTACTGGCGTGCAATTTACATATAACACAATTTCTCCACGCGGAAATTGTTCACTAAGAAAAATTATGAAGTTGTTTTGGAGCCATTCTACACAGCAAGAAAAACCATAGACTATATAGACTGCACAGTAGGAAACACCATAGACTATAGGAAGTGAAGCAATCGGCACAGCGAGAAGACCATAGACTATACAGTGTCGACCTCAACTCAACTCACACGGGCAGCTGTGAATAAAAAATCGGAAAACTTAGGAGAAGCCCTTTTGACAAGACTGTAGTTGCCTGAACGACATGATTAACTGGGCAAATCTACCGATTGATTCTATTAATGGTTTGACCGGCAACGAGGTCGGATTTCTCAGCGAACTGAGCATGGGAGGACGCGACGAAGCCAACGACGACCAGCTGATGGAGTTCATCCGATTTCTGGAGAATGACAACCTGTCTGATCATGACCAGCTCGGTGATAATCTGCTTCTGCCTGACGAAGAACCCAGCACAGAACAATCGACCAATCAAACTAATGAACCGGGTCCGTCGACTGCCAGTGATGCCAACACGCACGGAGTTTGCTTCGCCGACGTTGATGCCATGGATACTGCGGTGCTCCAAGCCCTGCCGCGTACAACCCGAGAGCAGATGTTCGAGCATGGAGACCGCTTTGCACGATTTGTCAAGATGAGGAGCAATACCGCCGACCTGTCTACCATGGAATCGACAATGCTGAACGAGTATCTAAGGTTTTTTTACTATACCCTGGAGACCAAGCAGGGGACCAAATATTCTCCGGCTTCGCTGGTATGTATTAGAGCTGGCATCCAGAGGTATTTCGAGTTCTACCTTAAGAGGAAAGTTAATTTGAAGACTGAAGACTGTTTCGCAAGTTCCAACCGGATTCTAGAGATGAAGGCGAAAGAGTTTGTGGCCGCTGGTGGAGACGCCAAACACTATGTTCCAATCGAGCCGAAGGACATGGAAAAGCTAATGCGCTACTTCAAAGAGTCTGACGGAAAGATTTCCAGCGACGAACGTCTGCAAGATGAAGTATTCTTTACTTTGATGTACACCTTTGGTGAGCGCGGCCAGGAACATGTGGAACACCTAATGAAGAAGGATGGAATTCTCTTTGCGCTGGACAGCGAGGGGCGTGAATATGCCTACCTACCGCCTTTGCCGTCAAAAAATCGTGGTCGAATGCCACTTAAGCGTGGCGCTACTGCTGATGCCAAGCAGGTGCGCATGTATGACACCGCAGTCCTGAAGCGTTACCTAGACCGTCTACCAGCTACCACCAAGGATGCTTGCCTTTTCCCAAAGCCACTAAAGGGAGAAGGCAAGGGCTTTTCAACGATGGTGAATCGCGGAAAGAACTACTGGAACAATTTCATGAAGACGTTGAGTACGAAGGCTGGTCTACACAAGCAGTACACGAATCACTGTGTTAGGTAAGTCGAATGCCACTGTACTTTCGAATAATGTAAAGTATAGCTTAATGTCCCATTCATTCGTCTAGGGTGACCCGGATTTGCGACCTGCATTCGATTGGCCACAGCGTTGAAGAGATCATGGCCGTTACAGGCCACAAGTGCGAAAAGAGCGTGCGCGGCTATTTAAAGATTCAACGGGATCCCAGTCTCTATCGTGCGGCTATGGCTGTGCACAGTGCGCTACACGGTGAACGGATGCAGTCCGAGTCCGGCCCTACGGAGAAGCGGCAGGCTACTCAGGAGCCGTCTAGCGACGTGCTGCAGGCGGGATCACCAGCAGACACGCCCAACCAAATTGGCCGTGTGGAGGAGCAGCAGCCGTCAACGGAGGTGCGCAGCCAAGTGTTCGTCGCTACGTCCAAGCCGGGTCCATCTGGATTTCAATTTTCTGGGTGCGAGTTCAACAATTGTTCGTTCGTCTACAATCAGAAGGAGTGAATTGTATGGAGTAACTTGGGTGTCGCTGATTGACTCTACATGTATATCTATATTAACCATGCATTACATATATCTGCTTAAACTGTTTTCCACGCATCAGTTCTCGTATTTATTTAAATATACTGATTAGGAAGTTCTAAAAATAGAAAAAAATTACTTAGTGAACAATTTCCAAGTGAACAAATTCCGAAAAAAACTTGTGGTACAAATGAAACTAGACACAATAAATGAAATGGACCATGAGACAGAGACAGAATCCAATGAAGTCCTTGAGGAAATTGGATACACCGACGAGTCTGATGATGAACTGCAAGAGGAAAGAGGTACTTACAGAAGGATAGGTAATGAAGATCGGCAACGGTTGTTGGATTCACATCAAAATGGCGAGGATTTTGTCAAAATTGTTGAAATTGAATGCAAAAAGGTGTACTGCGGTGAGACGCATACTATCAAACCCACAGAAGACTGTTTTATGAAAAAAGAAAGTCCGAGGATCCGTTTCTCGTTCCGAGGCAAAGCCGAGCTCAAAACCCAGAAGCTTCGCCTGGGCCTGAGAAACGCATCCCTGGATTTGATAAAATTCTTCAATTGCACACAAAGCAAAAGCTTGGGGTGCGGGGTCGTGGGGTGTAGGGTGGTCATGTAGGGCTGTGGTTAGCAAAATGTTTACTTCTGCATGACCAAAGTCCCACATCTTTACCATAGACAAATTTAAAAAAGAGAAATTAATTTTATATTGTTACCCCTCCTTTTTGGGCAGAAATGGGAGGTTCCAAGGGCACCGTAGTAATAATTGTATTGTTAGTAGGCTTTTTACCATAGATAGAAGATAAATGCCTAGACTGCAAGCGGGGGTGCAGGGGCACAGCCCCCGCTGGGGTGTGGGGGCGAAAGCTTTTTCGCTTTTTGTGGTGGCTTTGTTCTGTTGATGTTGTATCTGGCTAAAAGATTTTATCGATGAATTTGGCTTTAATTCGTGGATGAGACGATCAATAGGGCGCTCTCGGCGTGGTAAACGCGTATACAGGCAAGTGGCTACTCAGAAAGGACTTCGAGTTACCGTCTGCTTGGCCATTTGTCCAGGTGTCGGTGTCGTGCACTAACAAATTTTATGATAAGGTCATGACTAAAGAGAAGTTTGGTGAGCTCCTGCAGATTACCGTCGGCAACTTCCAAGCTGCGTTTCCACTCTCGCGTTGTTATGTTGTTATCGACAACGTAAGTTCTCACAATGATGACACTGAAGACTACGAGATTCCGGCCACCATTCAGGTCAAGCGGCTTCCAACATACAGTCTATTTTTTACTCCTGTGGAGAACTCAATCTCCTGTTGGAAGGCCGCTCTGAAGAGAGAACTGGCAGCAGACCAGCAAAAAGTTCATCGCTCCGACAGCTCAGCAGCGCGGGAATCAGTCGATGGCGGCCCAACATGGTACAACATGGTGGACAGAACCATTGGCTGCATCTCTGCGGACAAGTGGTTCAACCATGGGTTTACATACGTCACTCGCTGCCTTGGTGGACAGGCAATTGATGGTTAGGTGTCGCATTGAAGTTGACCAACAGATACTGTCTTGTTCCTGTTTTTCATTGTACTCTTACGTTCGTCGATTTGTTGTGTTTTATCTCTTCAGTATTTGCCGAAATAGAATGTAACTTTGTTTCTTTTGAATTTCAAGTTTGCGCGTGCGCAGCACTCGGGGGGCAATTTGGGCCATAGAAGTCTGAATTGAATTTCTTCTGTTTCAAAAGAAAGGGACTTTGTTTGAACCATGGATGAAGGAAAAGAAAGGATTGCTCATCTAAAACTGCGTCTGTGGCCAAAGGCCAAAGCTGTCCTTAGATTTGGGATATTCCCCCCATAAATTCTATTGGACAGCGAAATTAAAAAATATGCCCCCTCATGAATTCTAATAGCTGGAACTTTAGTTGGGAAATTCCATTCCCACCCGATTTGCCGGGCAGAAATGTCATAGAAATCGTCAATCCTTTGCAAGTAGAAAATTGAACCATAGCCAACAAGATCTATTTTTAGAATGGCAGACTGTAGATGAGATGCTTAACGTAAGAAGAACAAGAACAAATGCAAAAAACATGCAAGCAATGCTGTGTCAATCGTGAATAAATCTGGTTTCAAAAAGAGAAGTCCTTAGTCATGAAACCTTGGGCAACAGTACTTCTTGACGACTAGGTCAGTCACTTGTAGTAGAAGTTGAAGGTACAGTTGTTAAAGGGCCCGACCAGCTGTTGCGGCTGGCTTGTTACGCCTCGTGTTGTGGCCTCCGACACGATTGGTGCCGGCAGGGTGGATGAGACGGTCATAGCCGCAGCCGTAGAGTCGTTGACGCGAACACTGCGATTCTCCAAATGAAGGCTTTCACTGAGACAGCTAGACAGCTTCTGCTTTTTTTCTGAACTGATTCTCTTTGCGTAACGCTGCACTGATTCAGCTCGCTTGTGCCCTGTCACAGCCTGGATATCTTGGACGCTGACGCCCCTGTCCGCCAATGATGTAACCACTGTGGGTCTTATGCAGTGGTTGGTGTACTTCTTAGATAAGTCTGCCCGCGCAGAGATGCTTGCCATCATTTCGTTGAGGGTATTCTTGCCATGCACTTGCGTAATACTGTACCACTTTCCTGGGGAAAACTTGGCCAAAGGCCTCGGAAAGAGCGTCTTGCAGTCTGGTGGCAGAAGCGATAGATACTGGCGAACAGCAACAACCGGACACTTAGCCTCATCGTCGGTAGCATACATTTTGATCTGCTTGTTGGTAGTCGGATTGTCAGCACTCGTCGTCTTCTCTTTGCCGGTCATCTTGAGAGCGATGCATTCACGACCTCCATCAGCGCTACGAAAGTCGTGACTGGAATTCCCAAACTAAAGCTCCAGCCAGTAGCGTTGTTTCGCTACTTTATGAAGCTGCGCGGACTAAATATTATTTCCGAGCCAGCCTTTCACGCTGCCAACTTGATGGTAAAGCAGGTGTGTAATGCGTACCTGAAATCGGGAAGACGAATTCTACACTACGATGTGATTGAATCCGAAGATCTGATGAAGTTGGCCAGTTATTTTGACCGAATCACACCAGCCCGTCTGCGGGAGGAGGTGTATTTCAATATTATCTTCTACTACGGCAATCGTGGCCGTGAATGGTTGCGTGGCCTGACTCGTTCAGCGAGACGGTCCTTGACAACGGCATGACGGCGATCAAGCTACAAAGCAGCACTTCCAACAATGTGAAGGGATCAGTGGATATTCGCGACTGTGATGACAATAAGGAGGCTCTTATGGTTGCTAAGCCAGGATCAAAATGCTGCCCTGTTGAGGCCCTCAAACTCTATCTATCGAAAATTGCTGCAGTTCCCGACTGGAACAATACCGATTTCTGTCTTCGGCCGAAGCAGCAGGTTGGACCAAACGGAATCTGATACACCAAGCAAGCTGTTGGTATCAACACCTTAGGGCCGCTGATGAAGACGATATCTGCAAAGGCAAATCTTTCGAAGCCGTACACAGGTCACTGTGTAAGAGCGACCGTTGTTACGGAACTTCACGAGGCTGGATACGCCGTAGAAACCATCGCTAAAGTGACGGGACAGAAGGTAAGCTGAAAAACATTACATTATGTACACAACGCAGCAAAGCTTGCGCATTGTACGCTCGCATCTGATGGAATTATTCATACGTTTATGTGAAAATTTCAGTCCAGTACATCCGTCGAACGGTATATTCGACGTGGAAAACGAAGAGACACTATAATGGCGGGTAGACTATTGCTCTTGACGGAACTGGCCCTGAGACTTTATCGGTCGGCATTCGAAGTGCGGTGCAATCTGAAGTGCTGTCAACAAGCGAGCCGACTACGTCGGTATCAACAAAGAAGATGAGGATCGAAATTGACCTACGAGCCATTAGGCCGTATGAATAAAATGAGCAATAACTTGCGAGTTCAAGCTTAAACGCTGACACTGAGCTACTGCTCAGGTCTGAGATTTTGCTCCGAGTCGGAGAATCTGCTCAAGGTCAGTATGAATAAAGTTTGGACTCCTAGTCAGAGTTCAGACTTTTGGTCTCAGAGCTGTAGCTACAATATTGTGATACTTTGAACCATAGAAAAAAATGTTTTCTAAGAGTATGCTACGAGTACATGCTTTGTGTTTGATGTAGAATCCTTTCTGTTTTCCCATTGTGGCTTCTTTATAATCGGTCAAGGCTGTGCATCAAATCGCAAATCAAGCCGGCATAGACTATAGATGGCTGAGGCAGGCAGGGGGCTGCCTCAACATTTTGTGAGTAGCAGCTCAGAAAATATTTCTATGGCCCGATTTTGTTCATACAGACCGGAGAGTTTGCTCAGCCCCGGACTTTTTCGCTGACACTCGGAGCAACAACTTTCAAGTCAAAACTCACGAGCTGTTGCTCGGAAGTCACTGCTCAGTTTTTTCATACTGACTTGAGATTTTGTGCGAGTCTGAACAATCGCTCATTTTATTCATACGGCCTATTGTTCTTGGAAAGGAAACTGTCTGCTTGAGTGTTCCATTGCTTTAATACGGTAATTTTTATACTCATTTTTGTCACTATTTCTCATTTTTTGTCACTTGTTTGTTCTTATTGAAATACAATTCTGTCTATTAGTAGTACAACAGTAAGCTTCAACATTTTAAATGAAGATTTACCATAGAGGCTGAACGAGGCATGTGGAGATCAAGCACTATTACAAGCGCAGGTTTATGCTTGCTGTAAGGCGTTCCGCGAGGGTGCAACCGCATGTAGTAATGCGCCGAGGTCGGGTCGTCCCCGCACGTCAACGGACGAAAACAGCAAGGAGGTTGTCCGTGACTATCCCTGCGACAAACGATCTGCCACAGTGCGTGAAGTTGGGGAGGTTTGTGGCATCTCCATCGCTTCTGTGAGCTGCACCCTCAAGGAGATCAGGGCCCGATTTCATAAAAAACCTAGAAGCGACAAGTGACAATTTGACAAGTTACAAGTAACAAGCGACAACGATTTCGTTTCATAAACCGAAGCTCGCCCTTCATGTTAAAAATAGATCGTGTCTGGTGTCTATGGGCAAACTGTGAGAAATCGATCTATTTTTGTGGAGACACTTGTGTTGCCTCTTTAGTCTATGGTCCAAAGCCAAACTCCCGGCGGAACTCGAAAATCTGCTTCACTTTTTAAAGCTACGTTATCATTCTATCACAGTATACTAAATATTCTCTGATCGCAAGTCATTATACTTTTATAAAGTGTTCCTACTGTTTGATTATGAAGGAGAAAGAGGCTGCCAAGCTTTTTCTTTTAGAGCGCATCGGCATGTATTCATTCTCATTAGCCAATTAGTTGACTGTTCAGTCCTCCCATGCATTTTTTTACATTAAATTTTATTTTTTTCTATTATTTACTGTCCGTCCCCGACTGAACAGTGTGCGTTACGGTATGAGGCACTCATTTAATTTCAGCCTCTGACTTCAATGTGTGTAGGGCCTCTTGTGTGTGTGCTCCGTAGGATTTCTTTCTTCTTCTATCTCTGAATACTGCTGCCGCACCAATCCATTTGGCCCTTCTTTTCAGTTTACCCCGCCCTTGCATTTCGTCTCTTAGACCTTCAATTTAATTTTTGATAAATATTATTTTGTTTGTTTTAATAAATTTTCGCTATTCGTTTGACTACCAGCTCTCATTTGGTCGGGGAGTGTGAAGTGAGCCACTATTTACGCCTTAGTAGTGGCGTCACTCTATCGGATGTAATATTTTCTGTTACTAAGATCCAGCCACTTTTACTGCCGCTGCGGCTGCAAGTTGCCATTAACAAGTATGGCATCACCTCTGCCCGAAAGCAGCGTCTCTGGCAGAACGATCAGTGCTGCCGTACCTCGGCTTCTGTTGAAAAGGGGAGCCAATGCTTGGAATAGCCCGTCAATGAGTGAGGAGTCGGAGCCGGAGTGCGACGGCTGCTTTCGAACTCAGCACTTGACATACTTGACAACATTTTTGGTACTGCTTTCGTGCTTTGTATGTTGATTTAGTCCAAGTTGTTATTTTACGCTCGTAGTTCCCTATACCAAAGTGTGACTGATTAGGTGAGGCTGAGGAGGTTGGGATTTAAAATAGTTTTTTTATACTCCATTCTGTCACTTCTAATTTAAATAATTATTAGCGCTATGTGCTATGAAATAATATACGCATACGCATATGCATGTAACGCATAGGCAGGCTGTATAAGCATATAGTGCAAGACAGTTCTGTAAGAAATTTTTTGCCTTGTTTTATTTTTCACGAGTATCACATAGTTATTAGCTAACGTTATTTTAAGTTTCTCTTTGCTTTCTTATTGTTCAAATCCTTGTTTTTTCGCATTTCACGTTTCCACACTTCGCAGTTAACAGAAATATATAGCAATTCATTTCACAGGATAATTTCGACTTTCCTACATGCTAAAACAGCAGAGTAATACACTTATACAATACTGAGAGTGAGCCAAAGAATAGTACGCTATGGCTCCCCTACCACTCTGTTGTTAGAAAGATATCAGAATTCAGCGGATTCAAATCAGAACGCACATAATTTGCCCGAGGACCACTAGGAATTACGTATATAAGAGGACGCTAAACTCAAGTTTCGTGGGAAAAAGTTCGGAGAAACTCCCAGTACCATTCTCCCTGTTGCTAAGTGAAAGAAATGAGTTGCCACTGTTATAAACTTCACAGGCTCACAACTGTATGGCAATAAGATGAACTGGTGAAGCTAATAATCAGTAAGACTAAGAGATAGTGAGCGAATGCTAATGTTGTAATGCAAAACTTAATGTTTCGAATGCTCATTACCGATATAACTTATTGACCAGCATATCAATATTGTTAACTTACTCTTCTATCAATAAGAGTACATAGTAAATTACAATTGCGAGCATTATTGTAAAAATGTTATCCCGAGGAAAATTAGCGTACCCTGCGTCGCAAAATATTAATCTTTATTTTATTTAAAAAAAATTTTCTGATTTAGACAGAAAAACCTTGATGACAACTATCGTCTAGAAAATTTGGCAATGAAATTACTGAATTTGCGTGTTGTATGGACCAAAAATCTCGTTGCAGTGAAAGAACCATAGAATGGTTGGTATAAATAATATTAGTAATAATAGCATTATTTATAAGAATAGCAAAAGCAAAATAGCGTCCTCTTATTTTTGCTGAGCTTAGAATACTTAAAAAACTACTTCGTCTTGCTAAAAAACTATTTTACCATATATGAAGAGCTTCTTCTTAGCCGCTTATTTGTGTGCAAAATTTGTGCGTTTTTTGGTTTGGCATACAATAAATAAACATTTCTGCCAATAAACTTACTTTTAAGCATGACTAGAGGCCTAATCAATAGCCAAAATACGAAACATCATTAGCAAATGTCACGAAGACATTTTTACAGGCCGCTTACCTAAGCGAATCCGGTCTACTTTGAATTCATGAACTCCTGTAAATTTTGCAAAAATAAATGGATATGTTTGAAAACTATGTTGCCTACTTTATAAGTAACTTAATGCGAAAATTGCGAAAATCTTTCGCTCTGGACCTATATAGAAAAATTACACAGAATCACACTGCATCAAGGTGTATCATGACCTAAACGAAATTTGATTTTAAACAGGAGGCATTCAAATGTACGCTTAACTGACCCAGAACAAATGAAAGCCAAGACCTAGAGCAATTAAAATTAATAAATGAAACAAATAAGATGTAAACTACGACTCATCAGAAAGGCACGCTTAACTATAAATTTATTTAGCAATCAAATTTATGCTTGCAATATATTGCTGTTCATGCTGATATAGCTCGTACCTTGTGAGAGTTCAACACAGTAGCAGCTATAAAACAATTTAATATAAAATATTTTATCAGAAAAATTGTGTAAGTAAATTTTATTTTTCATGAACAAAGACCTCATTTCGAGTGACTGGCTCATAAGAGCAGTGTGCCCTCAGCATGAATATCAATACAAACACAATATCATTTTAATCAACCAACAATTAAATAACAACCGAAACCAACAAAGCAGAAGCACCAAATGGAAAAGTTGCTATGCAAAATCTGCAAAAAATCATACAGATCATAGCTTACGCAATTCGGGCTTGCTGGCTGGAGACAAACCTGTGCAAAAATCGCAGAAGAGATGGAATGAAGTCGAAGTGACTGCGTATGATTGTGTTTGAGTTGACCTAGTTACAATACATGGGTTTTAAGCCACGTGACAGTTCAAAGATAATCAAAAAAGTTGACGAGCGTTTCATGGAATAATCAAGAAGCGATATTCTTTAAATCTAAAAAAGGCATAAAATTCAGACAATGAATATTCAATGATAAATGGCCACAGACAGCCACAGCAACTACGAACAAAACGGAGGATTCAGACCAGCACCCAGTCAGTAAGCAGGCGATCCTCACCGGCTGTCGGCGGGCGGCCACCGCGGGGCAGCAGCTCGGACGCGTTAGCCAACGCTAGCGAGACAACGGCAAAGCAGGCAACGCAGCGGTCCATCTCGGCCGAATCCTGCACCGTCAGCATGTCGCCCTCGCTGTGATGAAAGAAAAAATAAAAATCGTCAATTTGTCCGGCTCGCTTAGTCAGCAGGTCGCCAACTGGGACGCCGGAGTCTGCCCAGCGGGTGATGTCCGGCCCGACAACTGACGGCACCAGCGTGGTGGCTTTGATCGGTTCCAGCAGGTTGAGCACCTGTTGAAAAGCTGACCGGGTGACCTCCGAGCCGGAGCAGGTGGCGCCGATGGGACTGAAGCAACAAAAAGTTTATTTTACGGCTATTAATAATCGAATGTCTTAGAGAATGGGATCTCTTCAATTTGTAATTTAGTCCTTCCCATGGAGCCTTACTTAAACGTGCCGCTGTCCGACTCCAGCATAAAAGAGATTTTATCAGCCAATTCCGCCTTATGCCGCTCATAGTAGTCTGCGCCGCCCAGTATGCCGAACTCCTCGCCAGAGAACAGCACTAGGCGAATGGTGCGCTTAGGCCGCAGGCCCATTTCTAACAGGGTGCGCACCGACTGCATTGCGCAGAAGGCGCCGCCGCCGTCGTCCATAGCGCCCTGGGTGGGAGGGAGGCAGTTGCGCGCTTCTTATCTGAGACTTTCTTCTCTTATCTGCACGTTGGTCGGGTAAAAAACCCAAATGAGCTTTTGAACTTTTAAAAACTGTCTCAAGCACTCTAACGAGTTTTTCGTTACGCTACGCTACGCGTTATATACTGACAAGTTAAAGTACAAAACTTCTAATTCAACCAACAGTCGCACCTGGCCAACATCCCACGAGTCGATGTGACCGCAGACCACAACCAGCTCATCAGGGCCGTTCCGTGCCCACCAAGTCGGCGATGATGTTGCGCGACTGTTTGGTGCCGGCGGGACCGCAGCACATCTGCAGGCAGACGCGGACAGGGTCGCCTCGCCTGGGCAGGGGCGGAGGCGAAACTTGACTAACATCTGCAGGTCGACAAGTTACGGCACATTTTAACAAACATCGAATACCGCTCACTTGTAGATGCGGTGCATGAGCTCGGCAGTCTTCCACAGTGATGCAGCAGGCGGGGATTCGATTTGGAATTCCAGCTTCGTACTCCTGCATGCCGGTATGCGGAGAACCAATTGAGAAGGGAGTGACGGAGCGAATGAGAGCCGCCACGGCGCCATACTTGGCGGCTCTGCTGGCACCCTCCAGTCGGTACTGGACCGACACTCCGTAGCCCTGGTACAGCTGGTTGTACACCACTATCTTGCCGCTGACGGCCTCCTTGCCAAGCCTGTCCAACTCGTTGAAATTCTCCACAACAACGCAGTCGGCCTCGATGCTGCCATCGGCGCTGGCGTAGGCGACCGCGGCGGTGGGCACCGAGGTGCCAAGGCTTAGCATGGGCAGCCGCTTGTTCAGCGGGGCCACCAGCTCGGCAGATTCGTGGCCTCGCTGCCAGCTTTCAAAGCTGAATGATTCGGTGTGCACCTGCATTGGAGTCGATGGGGCTCTCAGCCATGAGTAGATCAAGTTGCCATTCAATTCCCAGTTAGCTGAACTAAATTGGCACAATCTATACCAACCTTCAATCCCCCGAGAGCCTCCAGTTCAGACACAATATGACTGATGCCATCTTCGAGTCGCTGTGTGCCCAGCAGTCTGGAACCAAATTTATCAACAAAATCGGCCAAATTCTTGTAGGCCTTGCCAGATCCGGCACCTTTGGTAACATAGTTGATAATTTCGTTGTAGTCCAGGCTAGGCTGGAGAAACTGGGAGCTGGCTGACATAACAGGAATCTGAAGTAAAAAAAACAAACGATAGCATCATGGCATCAATTCATATTAATACAATTTTGCAAAAAACGATGTTTTTAGCCCAGATTTGAATTGATTCATTCATTTAACTTTTTTTACATGCAGTGCATTGATTAATGCATGAATTAAATTTCAACTATGATATAAAATATACCAAGATAAGTCTTACCTTCCACTACATTATATGCTTTTGTACTTAGCTTACAATAAATCTGGCAAGAAAGATTTGCACAGGCGGGGTTTGCTGAGCAAAATATTATATTACTCATTGTATTTTGTTTTACATAGAGAAAGTAGCAAGTAAAATAAATTTATCATGCATGTTGTAGGGCACGCACATTGAGCACAGGTGGAATATTTGGTACACACAGGCATAGCATAGTTTCATTTCAAAATGTGATGCTGTACTTTTCATTCTATGCTCATCTGCTCACAATGTACATATAAATATAATTATATTAGAGCACAATTCATGGAGATCAAAGAACCTAACTTTCCAAGCAAGCTCATAAACTTTACTAGGCCTATCTTTACTGATTGACTTAGTCACTAATTTTCATTTTGTAGCAAGTATTTTAATTAGTAATATAGTTACCATTGTATCACTATTCATAATAAGAGTAGCATTTATTGCCAAGTCTAATAGTTTATTTTTCTTATTATTTTTTCTTATCCTTTCCTATGTTCAATCTTTGTGACCATTTATAAGATTAAATTGGAATGCTAAGTTTACTAGCCACCATAGTTGCCACCCTTGCGCTATTTTAGCGCTGCTGCGCTATTTCATTCTAGCTGCGCTATTGCGCTAAAAGTGTGTAAAATTGCATGATTTCTGCGCTAAATAGTTTTCTGTTGATGTGTCACATTTATTTGATATTTTGTTAATTAAACTTCGTTTTCACATTCATCATACGAGCGTAGCTTGCCTTTCTTATCAAATGTGCTACAAAAAGCAATGGAAGGCTGAAAACAACAAATAATCAACTTGACCCTGCCCAGAGCCCAGAGTTAATGCCTGAAACTTGGGCTGCTTAGCCTGGTGTGTGGGGCCTTGAGGCATTGAACAAGTCCAAGGGTTTGGGATGAGACGAATGTGCCCACTCCAGTGTCAACAGCCTGGTGTTGCCACTTTCTTACCCTGTTCAGTTCAGTCCAGCCCAGACCCCCCGCCCCACTGACCAATCGTATGTACAGTGGAAGGCTCTACCCATGGAAGGGGGGAAAGGGTGCGACGGGGAAGCTACAAAAACAAAGTTTATATGTATATATAAAGATAAAGATATATATAGCCCGATACAAGACTGGTAGTATTTGTTATTTTCACTCTGCATTTGCACAATGACTTCTACTAAGCTAAAGCCTATTCGCGGAACCAAGTGGGACGAAAGATGGCTACAAGAATGCGACAATACTGGACAAGCAATGTCGAAGTGGTGTCGCAAAGACGAAAATGAAGGAAAGGCATTCTGCTTTGTCTGCTCCAAATCCATTTCATTTAAACAGCATGGAGTCAGTGCCATTCGTCAGCACGCAGATGGAGCAAACCACAAGAATCAAGTCTCGGCACTTGCTCAGCAGAAGAGCATGACAAGCTTCTTCTCCATAATCAACAACCCATCCAAGGAGTCAGTCTCGGCTGTCAGCATTAGCAAGCAAGCAATGGCAGCCAATCTTCGGTTTTCTATACTGGTGGCGCAGAAGGACCTGTCTTTCAACCTTATGGACCAATTTACGGCTCTACTACCAGTGGCCTTTCCAGACAGTGCGATTGCGAAGGAATTTGCTTGTTGCCGAACTAAGACGACCTACCTTGTAAATGAAGCTCTGGCAGCCCTATGCCAAGGAGCAAATGCTTCACCTTCTCCGTAGCTCTCATTTTTCAATCATGCTGGACTGAGGGCACCAAGCGGGATCGCTCCTACCTGGCCGTGCTAGCGAGGGTTTTCTCCATGGAGCATCAGAAAGTTATTATTGTTCTGATTGGGATGCGAGAGGTGACGGATGCTTCTGCTGAAGGAATGAAGACCATCGTAAAAGCGCTTCTTCGTGAAAGCAACATTCCCGCTGAGCACGTTCTCTCGGTTATGACCGACTCCTGCAATGCAATGCGAGGTGAGATGAGCTACTTACTGTTTATTACCTGCAAAAGTAGGATATGGATTTAAAATTTCCATGCTGTTAATAAATAAAATAATCAAAAAGCACAAGTTCATGCTGCATTCTATTTTCATTCACAGGTCCGAACAATGGTCTGATTGCAAAGCTGCAAGAAGAGCTGCCACAGCTGATTGACGTAGGTGGTTGTAGCCTCCACCACGTTCACAATGCTGTCCAGTACGCCGTAAAGGCATTTGACTGTTCTGGCGAAGCAGAAAACTTGCTGGACGATGTCCTACAACCATTTTCGATTTAAAAGAAGGCGCCATGCATTCAAAGAGGTAAGTTACAGTTTTGTTTAGTTCTGGTTTTTTTTATTGTAGTTGTAGTTCATCAATCGCAAATGCATACGAGTAACAGTTCTTTTTCATTCTCCTGCTTTAAAATATATTTCTAAGTGTGGAACGTGAAAATAGATTGTCGTTATAAAGATACATTCATGTACACTTACACATTGTACCTAGCAAGTATTTCACCTGCAATGGCAACGGCTGTATTGCACCCAGTCTTATAATTTTGTAACGCTGCAAATTTCAGATACAGACGTCCCTGGAACTGACTGAGCACGTCTTCATCCGCCGAGTCGAGACGCGTTGGCTCCAAGTGCTTTCAGTGGTGCGTCGAATCCTCGAGCAGTGGCCTGCATTACAGCAGTTCTTTGCCAAGCAGCAGAACCTGAAGCACGAAGGAGCTCGCCGCATTAAGGAAGCGCTAAATGACAGGGTTCTTGCTCGCTTTCAATTTCTCGAGCAAGCGTTGCCCAGGTGCGAAAAAATTGAGAAAGTTGTTTCAGCACGAGACAACGCAGGTGCATCTACTTGTATCCTCCCTGGACGAACTATGCAGCTGCATCTTGTCCTGTTTTGTTCGAGAAGAGGTTGTTAACGGCAGTGACAGCCTTTCAGACCTCGCAGATCGTGCTCAGGAGCGCTCCAACCAGCTCGAGAATGCCAGTCTCGTCATTGGTGGAAAGACCAGGGAGACGGTAGCCAGGCTGCTGCCAGTTGACCGCATCGGCTTCTTCAAAAGCGTGCGGGACTTTTACTCCGAGCTAGTGCAAAGGCTTTTCTCCTACCTGCCTCTGCAGAATAAAGTTCTTCGAGCTCTTCGGTTTGTCAATCCCGAGTATCTTCTCGGCGAGCAGTTTAGCTTCGACAGGAGTGTGCTGAGGGTCGCCAAAGCAATGAGCACTGTCATCGCAGTGAATGAAGTAGATGAGCTGCGGCTGGAGGTCACCAGGCTGCGTATCTCGACCTCGGAGCTCGGAGAAAAAGATCCCGAAAAGTTTTGGTTGAGGCTGCCCACTGCAACCTACCCTCTTCTGACAAGACTAGGACGCAGTGCATGCTGCGTTCCCCACGGCAACGCGGATAGTGAGCGCTTTCTGAAGTAGCTGTCAAACGATCTGACTAAGCAGCGTAATAAGCTATCCGAATTTACGCTCAACTCCTTGCTAACGATAAAGACGTGGATAAAGGCGAATTCGGCTACAGCTCAAACCGTAAATATTAGCCCAGAGCTGATCTCCAGCAGCTTTGAAGCTCGAAGCAAGGCAGCTGAGCGATCTCGCAATGAAGAGCGGCAACGTGCAATGGCAAGGCTCCAGAAGCGGATGGAGGAGGAGCGCGCAAAGGAAGCTGAAGCTAAAAAGCAGCGGGAGGCCCAGCAGCTCCAACAGGACCTAGCAAAGCAGCAGCAAACGATAGACGAAATGCGAAAGAAGGCCCAAGAGATGCTTACTGCTGCATCAAAGGAAGAAGCTGTGCTCCGAAAGCGACTCAAGCGGCAAAGCCAGCCCAGTCAGCCTAGGGGAAACTCGAAGGTTGCGCGATCTTCAGGTGGTGCGAATGCAGAGTGACTTGAAACAAACGTTTTTTGTTGTTTCAGCGTACTTTGTTGTTTTTTGTTGTTATTTGTTGCTACTTGCTACTTGTAGCTTTGTAATTGTAATGGAATTTATTAAACTGCCCGAAATTATTTTCAATTGCCTGACTGACTGTTTGACTGCCTACTGGTGTTTAACTAACTAAATTTTCGACTGAAATTTACTTTTATCTGGGGTACCAGGCTCTTCCTTCCTTCTTAATACGAAGTAGATAGGGAAGGGTTAGCAAGACAACCGTACTAACGAACTTACACAGTTGCACATGATGCACAGTACTGCTTTAAAATACATATTTTTGTTACAGAACAATGAATAAATGTGCTTGTTTATTAATTATAAGTAAAAATGATCTTTTTGTACTTTTCAATTGTTTTTATTTTTTGTTCTATGCTGCGCTATTTTTTTGGTCCTGTGCTAAATTTTTTCCTATTTTCGGTGGCAACTATGCTAGCCACCCCTCATTAAAATTTCTAATTTAATCTCTCTTGATTTATATAATTAGTACTTGCTTATAAAACCTAAACCAATTTATTTTTTTACAATTGGCAGATTGAAAAAGGCAAAGATACATTTACTTATAATATTTTTCATAGTACCAGCATAATAAAAATGGCATAATTAATAGCAAATAAAATGATAATAATAAATAAATAAAATAGATAAGATAAAATCTTATTTTAGTAGATGTACTAATTGCATACTGTCTTGTTCTATTAATTAGAAATTTTTTAAAACAAAAAATTACCAAATGTGGCTAAATAGTTGCTACATCTATAGTAGGTCTATTTTCTTAGAAATTTGGATTTCAAATTTATGAGTATTTTGTTTCAATAAACAAATATTTTTGTGCTTTTTTTGAATAGTTTGTTTAAATGAGTGAAAATAAAAATAAATGTGAACATTAAAACAAAAAAATATTTACTATATAAAGGTGTGGTCTAGAGTGAGGAAAAGCAACCATTTGGCAGCCTTGACTTGGCCATAAAAATATAGAAGCTTTGAGTCTTAGTGCTTTTATTCCTACAGAGGCAGAGACACCCCACTTAGATGAGAATATAAGCCTGCCAGTAGGTAGAGATTAGGCCACCTAAACAGGTGAGAAATACCTGCATATAGCGAAGAATTATACCTGCTATAGAGAGCAGAGATACCATCTCAGAGTGAGATTATACCACTGAAAAAGCAAGATTGTAACAATGAGACAGTGAGATAATACTGTTGAGAAAAGTGAGATAACTGTCATAGTGCAAGAACATACATGCGCAACCTCCTGAATCTTACCCGGCCAGTGCGACGTTGTTTAGTGTAAGTGCGACATTGTTTCTGACCAAAAGTGTGACGTTGTTCAGTGTAAGTATGACATAGGTCGTCAGTGGAAAAATTTGCGACTTAGTTGGCCAAAAATTTTGAAGGACCAAAAAAAAGGTCCTGCGAACCATTCTTGCCTGAATCTTCCCAATTCTTCTCCATTTTGCGACTTACCCCCTCGTTTTTCACCAATTTTGTGACTTACATCGGCAATTTTGCGACTTGCATCGGTGATTTTGCGACGTCCCTTGCTTGGCAGGCCTGTCACCCGGCCGATTCGGCTGGGTGTTGCGCGTGTATGGTGCAAGAATATAGTAGGGAACTAGGTTTAGAGCTATGGAATTTTGAGGTAATTAAGGCTGCAACCTACTAATCCAGGTACCACCCTAATTTTGGACTGGGTTTACTGCTTGGCCCAGTAAATGCTACTAGCTAGCCCAGTAGATGCTACTAATGAGGTAGGCAGGCTACTTTCTGTTTGTTTATTTCTTGCCTGCCTGCTTCTGTCTGTCCTTGCCTGTCTCAACTGTCTGCCTGCCTGTCCTCTTGTCTATCTGCTGCCTTCTCATGCCTGTTTTGTGTCCTTATATGTTTCCTTTGTTTGCTTCCTTTTCCGGGTTTTTCTGTTCCATGCATATGCATTTTCCTTGTTGTGTTTCTGTGTGCATGTGGTTTCCCTATTTTGTTTTCTTCTCAGTAGTATGAATGTTCTTAGTATGTTTTTGTGTGGTGTTTTCTTTGCTTGTTTTGGGGTTTTGTTTTGAGTGTGTCACTGTGTCTGCGAGTCCCTTCTGGGATCCTGGCAGTGTGTTTGGGTTTGGGTCTTTGTTTTTGTGTGTGCTCCTGATGACCCTCCCTGGAGACATCCAACTAGTTTTCTTCTATATGCCCTCTTACTATTTAAGGGCCATTGAGTTTTTCATTTTTTTTACAGTGCCTGTACCAAATGCTAAGTCTTAGTTTAGTTGTTCTTTGGTTCTTGTCCATGCAGTAGCATTTTTGTGGTTTATTGTTTATATCATGCTTGGATCTACTTTGTCTTACATTCTGACTTTTGGAGTGAGTTGCGAGTCATCAGTGTTCTGTTTTCCTCTAAGAAGTGAGATTAAAAGACGGCTATCAATAAAACTGTTTACTGGCACTTTTGCCTTTTTATTTTCTGGATAAAGAAACTCAGCCTTTGGCATCTTACTAGCTCTTGCATCGAGCAAAATTATTTTGAGTACAGACTTACACTAGCCCTAGTACTTGACTAAGTTGTCCAACTTTTAAAATGGACTGGTGGCAGCCTACTTACTACTGACACGAATAGTCAATTCAACAAATCTATGCCTAAATTTAATTGACTCCAAATTTGGATTCAACCTATTTGAATCACCATCGCTATGTGAATGATTCTTCTAAATGCTTGGGCTTTTTTGACTCTTTTGGCTACAACAACAACTATGTAAGGCCCACCAGTTCATGGCCAATAGGAAATAAAGGTAACAAGCAAAGGGATCTGGGGAATTCCAAGTGATATGGGGAATTTTCTATAATGATGACTAATGTTTATACTAAAAGTATGCTAAAATTACCCTCCCCCAAGAATTATGAAACCTGGCAAATGAAGCTCCCCTAAATAGACGCTTTGTTATAGTGAGAAACCTTTGTTATTTCGGCAGTGGATTTTGAATCCTGAACTTCTTGGAAATCCAATAACCAATATCACAGTAAATTCCCCCTACTGCACTAGACAAATGAGTAATTGAGTAAATTCTAGGAAATAGGTTAAAGTAAAAAAGAATAGAAGAAAGCCTTAGAACAAATCATAATGGTAAGATGACTTCATTGCCAAATATAGTGTTAAAATACAAACTAAGTAGGCTTATATTATTTTCAAACACTCGAATGCAATTATTGAATTAATACATATTTCAATACATTATAAAAGCTAAAGCCAAAAGGGACTGATATGTTCACAAAACCAAGAATATAGCAAAATTATAATAAAGTAATTAACTGTATTACCTGTATAGTAGTCAGAATTTAGAATTGTATATAGGCCTAGTGGTAGAGGCTATTATAGGCCTAGTGGTAGAGTTTAGGGAGCCTACAAGTCCAAAGAAAAAATAGACAACCCAAATATATTCAAGATGAAATAATATTCCAGAGGACTGAGGTCAATAGATAAACACGAAGCACAAACTAATAATACAGATACTAAGATAGCTTTTGCATTTTTTCTGGTTTTAATGGTTTTAAAGAAAAGTCTTACTGTTTACTATTACCAAGTCTACTATTTTTATTATTGAAAGGCAATTTTTTTTAATTAAAACGAATTGAATATTTATTTACTTGATTATCAACACTAGCCTGACACAGGAATATAAATAGCACTAAAGTACTTAAGCTGTCCGAGAGAAAAGTGAGGGTGGGACTTCAAAAATATTAGCGTTTCTTGGCGTGTGTGTTCGCCGAGTCTAGATTGGTCGAGAGATGTTGACCGTTTAAAATTGCGATTTTTTTCCGCGAAATCAGATCTGTCGAATCAAACAAATTTTGCGCCGAGTAATTAGAAACTGATCTGCCGGTCCTCAAAGTCCGTGGCGAGGGTAGCTGGGTGATAGCTGAGGGGTCTTTTCGGCACCAATTCTTTACTGCTTTCTCCTAGAATATTTATTTTTTGCGCGGATTCTTAGCGACTTAATGGATTTTAGCCAATTGCTACAGGGCTTACTTTTAGTAGAGCACCACTGCCGGAGAATGAACGATTAGTTTGATCTAACTTACGCGAACCTCATCAAATCAACGTACGAACCTAATTGTTCATTGAACCAACTATCCAAATAACATATACAAAAGAACCACCGCCTTCGCTCGTTACCTTTATTTGCTGCCGGCCACGGACCGGCGGGCCTTACAAACTTATATTTACTGATTACTTTTCTACAAGATGACAGAAACTTAAATTGAAGGGAGAAGTCTGGGCAGTATAATACATGGGGCCTCGAGTTTTGAGCTGAGGGAAGCTTACTTGGACGGGAGGGTGCTCGACTCGGAGTCTCAGCAGGACTTTCATAGACGGGATCTCCAGCGGCAGGACTCCGAGAGCGGGAATATTAATTACGGCAACGGGATCCAGCTGGGGGAGAGGGCCAGCGGATGGGAAAAACCCGAGGAGGCTGACCAGCCGGGGGAGTGCTGAGGAGGGAGCGGACATTTTCATTTTTTAAAAATTCACTGTAATGGCGGGGTTTCATCCTGAGACAAAAGCAGCGCAAGTCTTTTTAAATATTACGGTTCGAGTACAACAATAATTACGCAGAGACTATTTGCAGGTACATATTAAGATAACTAATTAAATGACTCTAAAACGGCACTGTTATGAAATCGGCTGGTGAGGGAGTGGCCCAGCTTGGCATCCTTTTTTCTTCCGGCTTGGCGCCCGGAGATTCGGTCCTCAAATCAGCAATCCTTGGCGACGCGCGTAGAGGGAGCTAACTGCACAAGTTTAAGTGAGTGGTATTGCACTATTAATTTACCGCCCATGAACTGATGGATGCATTTTTTATATTATCAAATTACGAGTATTATATATTGAAAACTGGAGCTATCCATCAATTAATAAGTGTTAGCATGCATTTATTACTTACTTAATACAATTAATTTGACTAATTTTTGACTAAGAAAGCTTTCAATTTATGTGATTAAATTAACAAAAGCAGAAATATTGTTTCTCGTACGCCCAGACAAAATAGAGTCATCCATAGAGATCTTTATACTTTCCATTACAAGCAAAAAATGGAAAAGACGATTATTCTATTTTCTTTAGTGGATAAAAGAGCGGCCATTAAGGTACTGTAAGTAGCCAATAGTGCATGCATACTCATTATTGTACTAAAGAGAAACAAAGAGAAGAAGCGAACAAATATGACTATTAATTTTCTAGGATAAATTTATTAAAAAATTTATAATGAAGTATAGGTTGTACGAGTAGATCTTGCTTGCTGACCCCGTTGCTGTAAATTTTCTTGATTATAACTGTTAAAACTGGCTGCATGGCCTCAAGGTTGGTAAGTTTTTTTTGCTCAAACTTCCAGCATCGTCGCCAGAGACGGCAGGGCTCTGTGGTTATTAGTAATGCAGTGCAGAAACACGTACTTCCCACCGACTACTTCGCCAGTATTCGGGTAAATCCCATTGGGATTGAAAGCGGCGCAGTAATTAAACCAGAATCCGGCCCATCCAAAAGCAGGACTGCAGAAGCCTGAAGGGGCTCCATCATTGTCCTGGTCTCTGGTGGAGAACTTCATGCCGTTGTGAATTGCCAGACAGTTCGAAGCGATGTTGGACTGGGCCGGCAAGTGGGACTCGTAGCTCATCCTGTACTTGGTGCTCGAGTTGCCCACCCGAAATCCGCCGAACTCGATGAAAAATTCAGAACCGTTGAACATGAGCGCTCGGATGCGCAGAGTCCGAGGGTTGGCATCCGTGAGCCGGTGAATCCGCTGCAGGCCTGTTCCGAAGTGGGAGTTTAGTTTCTCGCAGGGCATTCCGAAGGCACGCGTGTCAAGGACGATTAATTACCTATCCAGAAGTTGCCGCCATCGCCGAATCCAGTCTCGCACTCAGTCCAGACTCTATCGAAGCTCACGGAGGCGCTGTTCCGCTCCTGGATGGTGCAGAAGCTTCGACCGCCCTGAGTCGTCAGGTAGGGACAGTTGGTCTCTGCGAGTTTGATTGATTTTTGGCTGAGCAAAGAAAGCAGATATGAGCTAGAAATTGCAAATAGCAAACACAGGAGTAGTTGACTTTCTTGGACATCCAAAAAACTTTCACTTAACTGTAGCTCTGATTTATTTAAATTCTTTTTTTGTCAAATTTGTCCTTTCTGCTTGCTTCCATTAGAGGGTTGGTAAGAGCTGCTCAATACTCACAGACTAGACTACAACTCAACCCGTGGGATGAAAAATCCCAGCTCAGAATCTCAACCAATTTCATCTGGATTGTCGCAGTCACTAGCCGAAGGAAACTCACCAGTCCGCAGCGAAAACCTTCAGCCATGGAGGTCGAGACGCCGCTGCCACCGCCGGCGCTCGAGCTACCGCCGTTGAACGAGTCGATGGCACAGCTCAAGCTGTCTTCGGCGAACCGGAATTGCTTGCAGTCGAGTCGCGAGGCGCAGATCCCGGCGCAGTCGATGTCGCTGCGTGCTGCGACGACGAGCATTGGCGAGGGCAGCCCGGTTGCGGCCTCAGCTACGGAGCTCACCGAGTGAAAATAGCGGCTGGCTGGAAATGCGATGAGCAGCTGAGTTGGAACACATGATAATTTTATCTCAAGCAAAAACAACACAGATCGAACTCACCGACAGTACCCGACCCGCTTGGCTGCATTGCGAACCCTGCTGCTCCTTTGGAAAGGAGAATTATTACCATCGGCCAAATGAAGGCTGACATAATTAAGCTGTATCGTGTTCAGCGAATTTTAGATTTCCTGTGTGAACAAAATGAGCGCTTGGAGCTTTTAAGATGCGAATTTTAAGAATGAGCCCAAGAGCCTTGCCTTTGGCTGCTTAAATGGTGCCTTTGATTGGTCCTTCTAGCCACTCGCTTACTCCGCTCCATTGTCTGTCTTTATAACAATTAAAAATTAATTTTTAGCGGTTCCTCGTTAAAAAGAGTTAAAATTGTACCTCACACTTAATGTACTTTAATATTCACAATTTGAGTAAGTTCACATCGCAAGACAAAAATTCACAATTAGCGGAGGGTGAAAATGCGCTGCACCTCCGCAGTCTAAATGCTCAAGGCAGATTCTACTGGTTTCAGCAAGTTCCAGAGTGGAAAAATCGCGTCGAGAATCGAAAGCAGTTTACGATTTTTCATATTTTAAAAACTATGACAACTGCATATCCATCTGCCAGTGTTTTACAGTCAACTCGATTAATTATGCGCCCGTTGAGTTGGAAAATTCAATCCCGTTTAAATGAGGTAAATAAAAATTTTGGTTTTCCCACCCAAAGTCTTTCGTCAACATTGTAACTAAGGCACATCTGAAACGTAACGGCAAGCAAATTTGGCGATTATTTATTTCAGCCTAGCCTACGCAAAACTAAGCGAAAACCTTGGCCCACAATGGCCACAAATTTTAATTTAGCTGAAATAATGAACAACCTGTGCCTTAGCTACAATGACGCTGTTCTCCCCTCTCGTCCTTCTCTCTCATCTCCTCGTCCATTTCACAACCTCCTTCCCTTTAATGTCCTCTCCCTAATCCTCTCCCCTCCCCTCCCCAATCTTCCCAACCCTTAATCATCCGTCTCTCTTCTACCCTCTTTCGCTTCTTCTTATTTTTCCACTAAAACCAATTTTACCCACCCCATAGACAGGGGCGCCCATCTCACAGACAGGGGCGCCCACCTCACAGACAAGGGCGCCCATCTCACAGACAGGGGCGCCCACCTCATAGACAGGGGCGCCCACCTCTACAGACAGGGGCGCCCACCTCTACAGACAGGGGCGCCCACCTCTACAGACAGGGGCGCCCACCTCACAGACAGGGGCGCCCACCTCACAGACAGGGGCGCCCACCTCATAGACAGGGGCGCCCACCTCATAGACAGGGGCGCCCACCTCTACAGACAGGGGCGCCCACCTCACAGACAGGGGCGCCCACCTCACAGACAGGGGCGCCCACCCCATAGACAGGGGTGTCACCTAGAGAACCCAATATGGTGCCATTTTGGGCTGCAGCCCCACAAATTAAAATTCCTTGCGCACGCCACTGCTCCCATCAGGACAGCGACTAAATGCGTGAGTTTTACTCTGTGTAACAGTGAGTTGGTACGGTCATGGCTACAAATGGATGGCTTAAAACATAAACCTATGAAACAATTTTGTGAAAAAACCCAACAATGAAAAGCACATTAGCAAAATCGATTCACTAATGCAGATTTGCAGAAAACGACGCACAAACTGCGGAATGCGGAATTTTCAAGCGCCAATTAAATTGTTTTAAAAGCAAATAACCTGTACATTTAAACTGAGCGCATTGGATCTAGCAGTACTCATGGGAAAGGAATACAGCTATGTGGATAAAAATAGAATAGTTCATTGCGCCAGTCCTCTGAGCTCTCTACAAGCAATGATAGCAAGCACACTGGAGCAGGGGGATAGGCACGGAGTACTCAGCATCAGCCCGAGCATTCAAGCGCGTTGTCTCGCTTTACAAGGTACTAAAAGAAATATAATTACTTCACTATCAACTAGTGGCAAAGTGAGCCATCTACTCGCAGATTTAATGAAGCTGGACCATCATGAGCGCCGAACTGGCAAATCTGCAGCTTCTGGCTGCCTGCGAGACTGGAGACATCCGGACAGCTCGCCGGCTACTCAAAGATGGCGTGTCGCCGGAATTCTGCGACGCTGAAACTGGGGAAGGTCCTGTCTATGTGGCTGCCAGGTGAGAAATGAGCCAAAGCCAGGGGCGCCCCAGCTATGTTTTAAACCAGTAACCTGCGATTTTATCGAGCAGGGAGGGACACGCAGGATTAGTGGAACTGCTGGCCAGCCTGGGAGCCGACATAGACCGCACAGAGGTCGAAGGCTTCAGCCCGCTGTACATGGCTGCGCAGAATGACAGGTTCTCCCGCAGCGGAACGACTGCTGGCTGCTCAAGCGGATGTGGATCTTGCCCAGCCAAACGGCGGCACCCCGCTGCTCATAGCCACTCAGCAGGGCCACGGCGGCATGGTCAGGCGACTCATTCAAGCCGGAGCCGATGTCAACCGCGCCAACTACAAGGGCACAACGCCGCTGTACATGGCCTCGCAGTACGGCAACGCAGGTCTCATCAATCGATTGCTGGCCGCAGGCGCGGCGCCAGATCAGCCCGAAACCGACGGCACCGCGCCCCTGTGGATTGCCGCTCAGAACGGGCACTTCGAAGCCGCCGAGCGCCTCGTCCAGGCCGGCTGCGAGCTCGATCCTCGCCGCCTAGAGACCAGCTCTACTCCACTGTTCATAGCGGCAGAGAACAACAACCTGGACATTGTTGAGCTGCTACTCATGGCTGGAGCCGATTTCGATCTCGCAGATTACCACAATCAGACGCCTCTGTACACGGCCACTTGGAGTGGCCACATAAAGGTTGTTGAGCGCCTGATTCGAGCTGGAGCTGCAGTCGATGTTGCTAGATCCGACGACGGAACTACGGCGCTCTTTAGGGCCGCCATCAGAAACCATGGGGCGGTGGTGAAGCTCCTGGCTGCCGCAGGGGCCAACGTTAATCAGCCAGCCAGGGTAGGCCATACAGCTCTGGTGGCAGTCTGTCTGAAAGGCGACGATAAAATGGCCGAGCTGCTGCTTCAACTGGGTGCGGATGCTACCGTGGCGTGCGGCAAAGATAGCCCGCCGATGACGCCACTTCGCGCTGCTGTCACGTACGACCGGGCAGCCGTGGTTCGAGTCCTGCTCGACGAGGCCAAGGCCCGTGGACGCCGATTCAACAGCTGCGACGAGGCGTTTCGGCGTGACGCGCTCGATTGCACTCGAGAGGCCCGGCGTCTAGGCTTGAGCCAAATAGCCAGCTTCGTTTGAATCCTTTTGGAATTCGAGCTCTGCGATCCAGGCGAGCCTGGTTTCGACTGGAGTGACCGGGTAAGATATTTTCAGTGTGGATGCAAAACACTCGCCGGTAAGATCAGTTAAAGCAAAATAGGCTCGTCTAAATTCGAGGAATTTATTAATGTTGGCTGTTTTAGTAACCATCACGTGTTTGAGTTTGGGAATAGAGCTGACTCTTACACTGTTTATCAACAAGATCACTTTATTATCAACACAATGAGACACAAATTCGTTTAACTTTTGCAATTACAGCAACAGTTCTCAGACCCAATCTGCAGTTGTTAATTTGGGACCCCGAACCCTACACGAAGCCTTCAACATTGCTGGCTTTACAAGCGATCGTGCAGCGTTCCAGTGCGCCATGGCTGACGTTCTCGAAGAGGTGATTCGGAGCCACAGGAACAAGCAGGAGGTCTTCTTGGTGGGCAGCTACAGTGAGGGCTACGGCAACAGTCTGAAATCACTAAACGGTCGGACTGATCCGGACTCGGACCTTGACGTGACGGAGTTCTCCCACGGGAAGCTGTTTCACCTACGTGGAAGATGTCGGTGCCCAGATCCGCAGGCAGAAGATGTTCTCGAATACGAAAAAGGTCACGTCCTTTATGAGGGAGCCAGTAAGTTTATTTTATACTTTGTTTCGTCAAGTGTAGTTCGAAATATGAAAAAGACAAGACACCACTCGTTGCTTGCAGGCTCGAATCCGTCCCTGCCGGACAGAGGCTCCGACCTGAGACCCGCCATGGATCTGGTACCAGCGTTTGCCTGCTGCTGCTACCCGGATATCGCTGTGCTTGATCAGGAAACATACCTTCCAGCAAAGCTGGTAAGCGAACTGCGCGCCGAGCTGAAGCGGCCCCGCTCGTGTCACCTGATTCGAGCATCTGCCCCGGGCTTCGAGGCCAAGCAGATGCGGGTGAGCACGACATTTCTGGAGAAGAAATTCATGCGCAGTTTGACCGCCGTGCAGGGCCAACTTGTTCCTAGCGCTAAAGTTCCTGATCAAGCGGATAATCACCGAGAAGATCAAGGTGCACGGACTCAAATCCTACCACGCCAAGACACTCACCTACCGCATGGTGGCCAGCACACAGCCGAACTTCTGGCAGCCAGAGAAGCTGACAGAGCTGGTATCGGCCGCTCTCGATGATCTTCGCAGCTGCCTGATGGCGGCGCCGCCTGGCGAGTGCATGCCGCACTTTTTCATGCACGACGCCCCGCTCTACCTGCGGCGGGGCAGCTCAGCAAAAGCCGATGTTATCGCAGCCGTGAGCAAAGTGAGGGACGGGCTGGAAGAATACTTGGCCGAGCTGGCATGTCAACTGGAGCCGCTAACTGACGCCCAGGCCAGCTTCCGGCTGCACCCTTTCACCCTGCTGCCGATCTACCTGCTGCTACCTTGGCCGGACAGTGGTCAGCTGCTGTACCACAACGTGTACACTGTGATCCACAAGCTGGTACTGGACCTCGGAGCTAAAACAAAACCGCGCACACAGGCGGAGCTTCAGCAGATTCGTCAGCTAGCGCAGCGTCTGCCGGACTGCGCGCTCACCGCTCGAGCCTGCCTTCTGGCCCTGACGCTGCTTAGAATGGCGACGCCCCGAGGAGGCGGCCCAGCAGTTACGGCTTAGTCTGGGCTTCGCAGGGCGGCACCAGAGGCCGCTGCTTCGCTGCGTGCCCGTGGGTCTGGCAACCGGACAGAGCGACGGAGGTCGAGCCAACATCCGGCATCTGCTGGAGACCACGGACTCGGCCTGGAGGTTCTGCTTCTACTACGAATCGTTGCCAGGCCCCAGCTTTGACTACCTGCTGCCGACTCCCAGCACTCACGTCAGCTTCCCCTGCATCATGTCCAGCTACGAGAACTTCTTATACGTGAACTTCGAAGCCCTGGCGAGGCTGCTGAGCAGTCAGCTGGCGCCGGATCTGCTTGATCCCGACGAGACGGAGCGCTGGTTCCGGGAGCTGCAGACCGGGGACCCCGACTGGCTGGAGGTTGCTGTGTTCGCTCAGCACAGCGAGAGCTCCGAGCAGCTGAGATGGGCGCTCAGCTGGCTGACTAAAGCAAGGCCGGACAGCCTCGAGATGCTCCGGGATATTCGCCTGAAGATCGAGCGCTGCCGATTACTCATCGGCTCTGTGACTGGCGCATGCGCTCGTATTGTTCCCGCATGCCAATCAATTGACTATTTTTAGCGCACTCAACCCCCTTCATGCAAAATTATAATATTGTTGACTCATTAAAAGTTTACGGCGTCTGCGTGTAACCCCCCCGGTTCGTCGGCCAGTTGGCTGTTATCCTTAAGTCGTTTCACTTATGCTTGCGCTGAGTTTGCCTCCATGCCTTTCTCGTCCCTCCCGCGTGGATTGGCTGTTACGAGTACTAGTATGCTCAGTTGATGTACGCTTTTTTTAACCAATCGTCAATGTCTCACCCGCTCTCGCTCTACGCGCTGTCTCCCCCAGTTTTGCCCACCCCATTTTGTGATTAGTAGCAAATAGCAGTATTTATTCTCGGGCGCGGCCCAACGCTGGTTTTTTAGTTTCTCCGGTGACTGCCCTTAAGCATAAAACCACCATAAAGATGGCCTCTTACTGCGAAGACTCAATTTAGCGCAAGCTGTGTTGATCAGCGCAATAAGTAAATAAAGTGCATCCTTCCGCTGACTCCATCGAGAGCCTACCGTCCCCTACACCCTGAACGTGAGTTGCCACTTCCATTATTTGGGGGTTCAGCCCCAGCATCGTATAATCACCAGGGCCTATGCGTTCGCTGCGACCCTTGGTTGCTGACCTTCAGCCTGCTTGTGCAAAGCGACTGCAGGTTGGCAAGCAGCAGGTCCGAAGTGCTGATCGTTCCTGCTTGTGCAGAGCGGAACGTGAGGCCGGCTGGTCCGTCTCGGGACACAACAGCTCTAACTAAAGCTGTGTGCAGCAAACTTATGAGAATCGCCTGGTAAATTTAAAATTGTTAGGAACCACCTCGAGAACTGCTCTCTGATCAGCTATGTTGATTATCTTAACGTAACGTCATTAAAAAATCGAAAATTCGTCAACAACACCATATTAAAATCAATGTTTTGCATTAGAAGCTAATATTAAATCGAGTTTTACAACGAGTTATACAACGTTACGTCCTTGAGGTTTGCAAAAAGAAAATAATAGAGAAAAAATACAATCTTTTAGCAGTAGAAGATTGGGTGTCAAATTCTAGAATTCCAGTTCGGTTGTGTCTTCTCAACTTTTATTTCATGCATCAAAGAGCTCAAGATACATTTATTAAATTGATCAGTAACTTACGTAGGTCGATAGCCAGCCTAACCTTTCAAAGCACCCTAGTGTATAAAATTCTGCAATTTTTTTCAGTCCAAAAGTTTAAGCTACTAACAGAAGCGTGTATTTGTAGCAACAGTGTCAGTTGTCTTCCAGCAGCTGAGCTGCATCAGGGCGGCGAACACGGACGCGAGCATCCGTGGCCTGGCCTGGGCCACGTCCACCGGCGAGGCGAACACCTGGGCGCCGGCACGCCAGATCAGGCTGATGGCCAGCCGGGCGTTCCGCAGGCGCTCCTGTCAACATTGCGGAGTTGCGTCAGTGAGCCCAAGAAAACCCAACCTTAGCTTTCCCAGAGAAGATCGGATCAGATTGTGTAAAATATTTGAAAGGAGCTGTAGCCCAGATTCTAGGGCATTTGTCTTATCACAAGAACGTCGTGGGTTCGAGCCCCAGCTCTAGGAGACAACTTGTGCCCTTGAGCAAGGCACTTTTCCCGCATTGCTTCAGTCCATCCAGCTGAGATCGGGTGCGAGCTGGGGAAATTTAGGGTGGGTGTGGCGGCCCCTCGAGTCCGTCAGGACTGAACCGCCTTACACAGTCCTCGGATGACTCACCTCTTCAGTCGCTCCTGGCAGCACGAAGCTGTAGTCAACGGAGCCAGTCCGCACGCAGTCGATGAGGTCCAGAAGGCAGCGGCAGTCGCCTAGAGCGGCATCGTGGAAGGAAACCAGGCGCGAATCCTTGCCGCCCCGATTCAGCTGCTCGTTTGCCCACTCGACGATGGTGCGCTCGTCAAGCAGCTGCCGGGTCTTGGCTACCCGACTGTCGAGATGAGCGAGCGTCCTGGCCACAGCGGCCGGCGCGCGCGCCATGACCAGCTGGTGCAGCATGGCCAGAGTCAGCGTCTCGTTGCCTTGCGCCAGGTCCTCGCCGCCGATTCCAACCAGGCTGAAGCCGAGCTGCCTGCCGAGCTCCACAGCGTAGTTGCAATTCTCCAGGTGCTTGAACCTGGCCCGCGCTCCCTGGCCAGCCCCGCTCACCCGAGACCAGGTGACCAGGCCCGGTCGGAGCTGGTCCAGCAGCTGCAGGTACTGCACCCCGGAGCGCATGTCCGTGTACAGGCAGTTGACGCGGGGCTCCACGCCGGCCGAGTTGAGCCAGTTGGTGTAGCTCATCTCCTCGCGGATCAGCTCTGGCGGCCTCGGCCACCAGGCTGCTCGGACACTGGCTGGCCGTCGTGCTCGAACTCAGGCTCCGGCAGACACGGGAACCGGTTGTACAGGTTGGCTACGAATGCCGAGTTCAGTTGGGCATTGCCGCTCACGATTTCAGCCGGACGAAGGAATTCGCAGACGTCGAGCAGGTCCGCGTTCTGAAGAACCAACTGCGCTCGAACCAGAAGATCTTGTTGGGAAACAATTTTCTGAAGTTTTCAAAAGGTTTTTTGACTCAATGCGTCGAAATAGAACTTAAAAAATTCGCATACATCAGTAACAGTCACTCACGGCCGCTGGATGCATGCAGTCCCGGATGGCGGACGGAGTAACCTGCTGCAGCAGGTGCGCGTAAACCTCACTGTCCGCCAAATCTGAGCCCAAGTTTTCAATCTGACGTGTAAAACCCGCCTGCCTTAGATGGTAGTTCACCCATCGCACCAGCAGTTGCTCGAGTGTTGTGCTACGGACATCCGCTACATCCTCTGTCTCGCTAAACAGGGTCCTCAGCTTCTGGGAGTCAGCGGCAATGGCCTTTCCTCAATCCGTCAGTCAGTCCTACCCAGATCAGCCGCCCCAGCAGTTCCAGCAGCTGCTGCGGGCTACTCGCCAGGTCGGCCGGCTCCGAACTAATCGGAACGCCGAGACTCTTGGCGGAGTTCAGCGCCATGGTGATATTCTCGATCCGATCCGAATGCGACATCGCGCCGCCTCGGTGCAGAGCTCGCCTATCGATGGTGTCTTCTGAGACCGCGTTCACCACACCGCTGCAATGTCGCAGTACGTTTTGATTTTGTTTAACCAACCTTGATTATTAAGAATAAATTTAAACTAGGGAACTGCTCACCATAAGAGCACGCCGTCATCAAACTTTTTTTCGATTTCCTCATAGATGTCTTCAATTGGCAGATACTTCTGGCAGTCAGGATCCGATCTGAGGTTCTTGTTAAGCCAGTCAGCAATGGCGGGTCTCTCCCCAGCAACCTGCTGGTCGGGAGCTGCTTCTTCAACTGCATGCGGAGCAGGGGGATTCTCAAAGTTCGCCTCCACTAAAGTTCGAGTGTCGCTCTCTTGTGCTACATCAACCAGTGTCGGCTCCTCAGTCAATGCCTCTTCTTGGACTTCCTCAAGCGTTGTTTCTTCGTTTAGCAGAATTTGCTTCAGCTCGTTTTCTAGCTGCAAATCAGCTCCATCGATGTCAAGTGGTGCATCAAGCGGCAACGGCTCCAGAGCTCTCTGCTTGCGTTCGTGATTAACCTGCTTGCGCTTGCGCAGTCTTTCGTTTTCTAAGCGACTGAGGTTAAGCTTAGCTGCCGAGTGCATTTCCATGTTTCTAATCATGTGATCATTTGGCAATTCGAATCGGTAAGTCAACAACTCGCTGCAAGCGTTCACGCTGGGCCCGCCGAGCACCTTGACAGCTGAGCCGGCACAATCGTCGAATCCCTCGATGCTGCCCCGCCAGATCCTGTCGCCCTGCTGCTGCATCACTGTGTGCTCATTTTTAGACTCGTTGAGTAAGTAGGCCACCTTAAAGCTCGGGTCGTTGACTCTAAGGCTAAATAAAACCCGCTCATGCAGCGGTAGAAGCCTCCGCTTCGGATGCAGCAGCATGTTCTCGCTTTTCCAGCCCGGGTCGAACCTCCGGGAACTGTTCGGCTCGGCCGTCGAGCTGTCCGACACACCGAATAAAGTACTTCATGAACTCTTGCCACGGTTCTGCGCTTCGGCGTCGGAAAAACAGCTTTAAAATGTAATTACCGGCAATCTTGAGCCGCACTTCAACTTTTATGCCTTCACTGTCCGTAGTCACGAAGGTGTACTCCGTGAAATCTTCAGCCGCTCCATTCAAGTTTGTGTAAAGCAGCTCAGCTTTGATATCCAGCCTAGCTGTTGAGGTAAATTTTAGCTCCAAAGTGGACTCTTCGGTGCGGATGTACGGATCGGGATGACTCACTGGAACAATGAGTCCTTCAAGTTCGTCATTGACGATGCCCAGACCGCTCAGGCTTTCCTGGTCGGGCAGGGGAATGCTAGCGCAGTCGCGGAATTCAGAGTCCGAGTCCAGCAGAAACTGACACAGAGGGACGCCTCTGTCCCGGATGACCAGAGCGAACGATCCAGAGTCTGGAGACAGAAACTGGATGCTCGTGTTGGGCCCCGCTCTCCAGGTGAGCAAGTTTTTGGAGGACAGGCTCTGGTTCGAGACTCCATAGAGCTGGCAGTCTAGCCTGTGGCTACGTCCGTGATCGGTCGACTCCAGCCGAATGAGCCGCTCACCATCTTCGACCTTGATCTCGCCTGGTTCATCGGTTTGCAGGCGAGCCGCCGCCATCTTCGCACCGGTTCCAAAGTGCATCAGGTCAGCGCAACCGACAGGCAGGGTCTCGGCGCTTTTGTCGGCACGGGGACAGTGGATAACATAAGAAACGTATTCGATTCCATGTTGTACAATCTTATCGGGATACTCAACTACCCTGAGGAGATAGATCGACAGCATGAACTTGCCGCTGCATGGTGGTACAAACTTGAAACGCACAGTGTCATCGCTCATTCTAGTCATCTTGGACAAGTAGCCGCTAACGCTTGCGTGTTCTTTGATTTCCGCTCGGGTCCCATCGCTGATGCTGCTCTTGTGGATGCTGATGCCAGCCTTGTAGTCGTACTTCTGGCCAGCAGTCTCCCTTAAGTACACTTCGACGTTACCTGGCTGGCCCAAAATGACATTGAGCGGGTGGCTCACTGGATTGACGCTGAAGTGAAGCATCTCCTCCAGCGAGCCCGAGTAGAACTTTGGCATTCGATGGAACTCCGCCAGAGTGAGAGGCCGAGCCAGCAGCTGCCACTGGCTCAGCTCCTCCACGGGCAGGTGCGTGAGAATAAGGTTTTGAGGATCGGTGAGAAAGTAGAACTCGTTGCAACCGTAGATTAGCTTGCCGTCGGACTTTTCCACATCAAGCACGTTGCCTTTCTCGTCTACCTTCGCGTAGTTGCCTGTGTCGAAGTCGCTGAGTATCTGCGCGCCCCACAGCGGATCGACTAGGCGCCATTCGCCCTCAACGTAGCAGGCCGTCCAGTTGCCGCCTGACCTCCTGGCCTCCATGCCGCTCTCGTAGCCCGCTCCCTTCTTGTACCCGACTATCTGCTTCGTAGGTACAGCCGTCAAACTAGAAATTTTGAAAGACACGCGGCGCGATTATAATAGGTTTTTAGCATTCGTACGCCCCTACATCATTTCAACACAACACAAAAGATTCAAGACTGGTAATAAAAAATAAGGCAACAAAACAAAAAGCCACTACGAGGGGCGAGTGGCTTGGCGGTCTAGCGCATCTGCCTTGTGTATCACTGGTCCAGGCGTTGTTTTGAGTCCTTTTTCAATATATTATGTGTTTTCGGGTGTATGGCCACATATAAACTTTGAGGCCTTGCCGGAAAGTTATTGCTAATCGGCTCCGGGTCAGTCTTGCGATTTACGCCCGTCTGTAGAACTCGGTCTCTCCCTCCACCTCGGTCAGCTCGTCCACCGGGACGCTGCAGACGAAGCAGAAGGCCGCCCTGACGGAGTCCAGGTTGGAGCTGCTCAGCATGAACAGCCGCACCGCAAACTCCACGTCGGACTCTAACGGCTCCGGCCGCAGCAACTTCACGTAGACGTCCTTCTCCACGTACTTCGCCGCGTCGAATATCTCGGTTTTGAGGCGCCGCGGCGGGAACGGCTCAGGGTTGGCGGCACTCGGGTCGCCGGGCGCCTGGCCCAGAGAGCGCTGCAGCTCAGCCAGGACCAGGGGGGTCGGATAGAAAGCGCTAGCCACCTGCTCGGCAACGGCTTCCTCATCCAACAGGTACGAGGCGAGGTCGAGCTCGCCAGGCTCGGGCCGGTAGGCCTTGTAGTACTCGAGGTCTCTCAATACGGACGGCTCGGACATCATTTCAAGTGACTAACAAGCCCTGCTCCGACTGAACTCCCGTTTCTCCTCAAATACACTTCCAACAAGGTACCAAAAAGTACGCGGATATGGCGCAGCATTTTAGAATGACGGCGCAGGCTGCCTTTGACTCGCCACCGCATTTAAAGTTAGGTAAGGCCTCGGAGCGGAGCAGCGCAAACAAAAATGTACTTGCAACTCAGCTCACCCACTCCCAAAGCGCATAGATGCCATTAACATCTCTTTCCAATTTGTGCATTCCACTGTGTTAAGTTTTATGGAACAAACTGTTGACATTTGGAGTTTGTAGAAATTAATTAAGGCTCTGAGACTTCTGCGTCAGCGGATTTTTTAAAAGTGTTTTTTGCATTTAGTTTATTGTAACACGCAAAGTGAACCAAATTTTGAAAATTCTACGCTTTCAGATAAAAAGGACGATTTTGAAAACAAAATGAATTTCAAATGCATTTTGTGGCACAAACAGACAAACAAAATGTAATTAAAAACCTAACAGAAATTTCTTGATAATTCTACTTTACTCTGATTTTTTTAATTTAAAAGACCTGTCTATTTGTGAGTAGGTGGTAAAGCTTCGGCATTTTTTCTGTGAAAGGCTGCACGTTTATCGGGTGAATTGTGAAGGCTGTCAGGAGCTCTGAGAGCAGGTTTTGAAGGCTGCCTTCATTAAGAGTTGAGAATGTAAAAGAACAAGTTTTAAACCAGCAAATCTATTGGCAATTAATTAGCAAAAGCAAGCACCATCAACTGCAACTGAGAATTGGATTGAACACATGCAAATCAGTCAGTGCAGCAGCACCCGCGGTAGCAGCTGCTTCACCCGCACAGCCTCAGCCTTGGCCTTGTGGTGATAGCCCAGATGCAGGAAGTCGTGTCTGGCAAATGCTGGCACGGACTTGTTCACAAAGCTGTCAGGCCGGCCCAGGAAGCTGCCGCACTGGCGCAGCTGCAGCGGGGTGAGCAGCAGGCGGCTCAGCAGCGGCACCCCGCACTGCCAGCGCAGCTTCGCTAACGCCGGCGATTCAGCGTCGAACTTCGGCTGGAACAGCTCCGGCGGCGCCACCAGGATGTCGGAACTGTCCGACAATGGCCCGCTGGCGATGAAGGACTTGGCGATCGAGTCCAGGACCACCGGGCCGGTGGCGTACACGGCCAGGTGTCGCTGATGCCGGCGCCGCAGCAGGCGCAACCAGCCGCCGTGGTCAGCCTGCAGGCGGGCGGGAAACCGACTGAAGTAGGCGCGCCAGAAAGGGTGGCACGGCGTGGAGTAGAGCACGGCGTTGCTGATCAGGCTGGTCTGGCTGTACAGGAAGACCGCGTGCGGCTGCGGGAGGGCCGGTTTGACCACTGGGTTACGGCTGGTTTATGGGCCTAATGAGTGTCTCTGCCTGGTTACTGCAGCTTCCTCAGATTGGGTGCCTAGCCTGGCTACTGCAGCTTCCTCAGATTGGGTGTCTGGCTAGCCTGGTTACTGCAGCTTCTTCAGATTGGGTGTCTGGCTAGCCTGGTTACTGCAGCTTCTTCAGATTGGGTGTCTGGCTAGCCTGGTTACTGCAGCTTCTTCAGATTGGGTGTCTGGCTAGCCTGGTTACTGCAGCTTCTTCAGATTGGGTGTCTGGCTAGCCTGGTTACTGCAGCTTCTTCAGATTGGGTGTCTGGCTAGCCTGGTTACTGCAGCTTCTTCAGATTGGGTGTCTGGCTAGCTTGGTTACTGCAGCTTCTTCAGATTGGGTGTCTGGCTAGCCTGGTTACTGCAGCTTCTTCAGATTGGGTGTCTGGCTAGCCTGGTTACTGCAGCTTCTTCAGATTGGGTGTCTGGCTAGCCTGGTTACTGCAGCTTCTTCAGATTGGGTGTCTGGCTAGCCTGGTTACTGCAGCTTCTTCAGATTGGGTGTCTGGCTAGCCTGGTTACTGCAGCTTCTTCAGATTGGGTGTCTGGCTAGCCTGGTTACTGCAGCTTCTTCAGATTGGGTGTCTGGCTAGCCTGGTTACTGCAGCTTCTTCAGATTGGGTGTCTGGCTAGCCTGGATACCGCAGCTTCTCGAGATTGGGTGTCTGGGTTATCTGGGCACTCACTCGAGGCTCCTCAGTGAAGACAATGCTGTGCCGCTGCATAACATCCCGAGCAGAGCGCAGCGACATGACGTCCAAGTCCACGTACAGGCCGCCAAAGTGGTTGAGCAGGAGCAGGCGGGCCACATCGGCCCTTTCGACGCCGTGAGCAAGTTGGCCGCTAAAAAAGCGGAGCACGCCGGGCCCGAACTGGCCCATCAGGAAGCTGTCAATCCCGGCGTCTGTCCAAAAGTGCAGCTCAAAATCCGGATAGTCCCTGGCCCAGGAGCGCAGGTAGTCAGCGAAAGCGGTCGGCACGAGTTCAGTCCGGTACATCAGGTGGATGCGACGTGCCAGACTGTGCCGAGACGCCCCGCCAATGCAGTGAGGCGAGGCATTCCAGCGGGCTTCAAAATCCGTGTAGGGAAAGCCGTCCTCAGCCGGCAGCTGGGACAGAAGCCACAAGGTGACGGAAATCAAGCCTAAAGCAATTGCCAGCAAGCGAAGCCGGCAGCTTTGCCGGAATCTGCGTAGATGCCGCGTTAGGCGCATTGGTCTGTGGCTGCAGTTCAATTTGGGAATCAAATTCTGGGCCATTCTAGTTTTTTTGTCTTTTAGCTATGTGATGTACAGGCGAAACCTTGGGAATCACCCAGCTGTTTACAATAGCTACACATGCAAGCAAGTCGCAATTGGTTTATGGCTGTCGCTTGATAGCCTTTCTACCCAATAGCGACTTAGCCGTGTGTGTGTAGCCGAGTGACTACAAAAGTTGGGTATGTATGAGCAGTGTGTGAATTTGATTTAATAAAGACTGAAAAATATTTTTTAATGTTCTATTGTACTTATTTTGCTACATTTGCAACTTGCACAGACAAAGCTAGATCAAGGTAGGCAATAAATATGCTGAAAATTGTTGCTATCACATTGTTATTTCATAAGGCATACATCATTTTAACTCAATGTAAGCTACAACAATCAATTCTAAAGTTCTACTACAGTCTTTATGCTAATTCAACCAAAGTAATATTAAAAGTTATAAAATATACTCTACTGCTTTGTAACCATTTTTCCAAAAATATTTATATTTTTCAAAATTAGTCATGTATACAACAGAAATTCCACATATTGTCAATATATTAAAAAATTTATTGCTTGGTTTATCAAGACAATAAAAATTTATGACTTTTAAGTTTTCCTGACATCTGCAGGTCTTGCAGATTAGCAGAAATTCACACTAAGCTTGCTGCCTCTCCCTTCACTGGTAGCCAATATAGTTTGACCAACACTGGATCCAATGCTATTAATAATAGCCTGCCGAGGCTGTCTAGACTCTGGGACTAGCAGCTGCAGCATTTAGAGAGGAGCAGATACCCATCTGCCAAGAGTAAGCCTAGGACTCAAGCTGGGTTTATTTTTTGTGCGATAGGGATGCTATAGCATCTTGACTTTAAGAATCCCATCCTGAAATTCAATATAGGATGCGATTTTGCATCCTGATTTTTTAAATTCTTCTTAATAAAAGATCTCTTAAATGGGGCATCTCAAACCCAGAAATTGCATCCTGAAATTAAGAACATGATGCGATTTTGCATCCTGTGCCCATCCAAAAAATAAACCCAGGACTCAAGCAATTTGGAAAGTGCCACTGTAGCATCCATAGCATCTATCTACCCTAATACAGATGTGGTCCCCACAATGGTAGTCTACCCCAATGCTACCCTTTATAGTACCCCAGCAGCTAGGTCTAGTTGGGATTGCTAGGTGATTGAAACACATAAGAATGGCCCCCTGTTGCTAAAAAAATTGGAGAACTGCCTCAAGTTGGCCAAGATTTTGTTGCTAGAATTTTAGGCCTACCTGCTTGACAGCCAGTACATCAATGCCAAGGCTAGCTGCAGCTAGCCTTCTACAATCTGCAACAAATTGGGATCAAGGCCCTGGAGAGTGCCTGCAAGGTCCTACGCAACCTTATCAATGATACTAGAGGCATATAAGTCAAAGATACCAATACTATAGTCTATAATTGTTTAGCTAGCAGTAAGCCTTTATTCTATAACTTTATTTTATTTGTTGGAACTACTTAACATTACCATGAACAACTATTAAACAGATGCTCACAAGCTTGGTGTTGTTATAAATCAGCTTTATTATTCGATCTTTTAATGCAAGAACTGATGACAATTCATATTTAATGCTGCAAGGCAATTTGCAAAAAGTGCAACATTAGTATTAAAAGGCACAGGGTTAGATTTTCAAAATTTTGGAGTCCATGGAAGAAATTGGAGCTCTCTGCAGCCAAATTATTGTGCAAGCTATCTAGGAATCTACATGATCTTACTTTCTCACACAGGTCAAAAAGGATACTTAAATATGCCAAGAATATTTCAAGTTGTGGTCCTTGATATACATATATTAGTTAACCTAATATATAAGTGAATAACTTACAGCCACTTTGTTGGCTATGCGTTTGAATGCAGCTTTTTAGTAAATAACTCAAGTGAATTAATTTGTTTACATTATTAAATATTCCAATTGGCATGCAAATCAAGAGATCATATTGCAAAATTTACCTTTTGCATTTCAACTTTTGTTCCTATATTTTAGTTCTTAAAGTGTACCAAGTTGAAACAATTTAATTAAATAAAAAAATAAAAATAAACTATAGATATTTTATTGTATAGTTGTGCTATTATTGTGGTCATTATGTTATTTGGCTATTCTATTATAACAATTAACATGTAGTAGCACTTTTACAATAGATTTAAATGGAAGTAATACTAGCAATTAATGATGATAATGTGAAGTAGCTCCAGAACTTTTATTTTTACAAGTTATTATTTGAAAAGCAGACAACTTAAAAATTTATGATAATAAATTAAACTATTAGCATTTTGCTAAAGATGCACTAAGCACTACATACTGTATTGCTTACAAACTTATACTTGATCAATAGTTTAAACTAATTAATATTAAATTCCTTTAACTTAATTGACTTAGACACTTTGACTTAGAAACTTTAACTCTTAAACCAAATAGAAAAATCTTAGTACTAACAATAAATTCTCACTATGCTATAAAAAGTGCTCTATGAGTATTTTATAAATAGCTCATAAAAGTAAATCCCGCCACATTGCAAGAAAATAAATAGCACAATAAATGCATTTGAATAGCTGCACTTTCAAGTATTTAAAATAAAAATCCATAAAAAGTGATAAACAGATAAAGCCATTAGGTCAGTCTTTTACTGCCAAGGCTTTATTTTCATCCATTTCCATCAACCTTGTCCTTCAGTATATAGTTTTATTTGACATATATACTATTAAATGATCTACCATAATAGCCATAAATAAAGTAGCCCATTTAATATGAATATGAGGTTCCTTCTAATTAATTTCTCTGAAATGGATATAATATACAATTGACAGGGGCATTTAGCAGGCTTGGACCCATTGCCATGCTTTGCTTAGTTTAATAATGCCAATGGATGGACTAATCTAGTGTTACGGTCTCATAATTTCAGTGAAATAGGCCACTAGAAAAATCAATTCTTTTTATTAAAGGATATGAAATATTTACCCTAGCCTACTAGCTATCTCCTAATGAGTCTAATCTTTGGATAAATAGTGTCATGATTTAAAAACTAAATTAGCATAGACGGACTAGACCCTCTATTTGCTAGAAAAAGACATTCTCTATACATCATAGTACAGTAAGAAGTATCAAAGCAATACAGGCAATGTTACTTTAACCTTCTTATAAAATGGCATGCCTTAAAAAAGACTGAGGGTGAAATTTTGGTTGTGATTTCAACCGTGTTCACGTCATTTAGCCCAGTCTATACACGAAAATATAGGCATTTTAGCTGGCGAATGCATGCATTCATGCAGAGCTGCATGTATTTTTCAGGCTAATTTTTATTAAAGCATTACAACAACTGGTAACTTGTATGACAAAAAAATTAGTGGTAAATGTAGAAATGTACTGTATATTAATAGCAATAAAAAATAGAACAAGTAATCAATGTAAAACATTTACAACTAAAATTTTTATTAAGCGCAGTGATTTAAATGCTCTTTTCCGCTGTAGGGAGAAGTCTATAGCTTAGCTTAGCTTAGCTATAGCTTAGCTTACAGGTGTTATATAATCTGATTTTTAATTTTTAAGCTGTTGTGTAGACTGAAAATTGATTATTCTTTTAATCACATTTACTGTTTAATGAAGAACTTGTCATAGGTCTTGTGTCATTATTATGATGCTCTAGTGACTAGTCTTGGAATTTTTTTCTAAATCATAATATTTTGTAGGCTTAATTTGTCATATTTAGGCTGTTTTGGTAAATTAAAAGAAATTCTTCTAGTTTTCCTAATCACTTTTACTGGATAGGCCTAACTAAGCTCTAGTCATAGTATTTATGATGCCCTAGTTGTGGGAATTTAAATTTCCTAATTTGTAGGCCTAGGCCAAGGGTAATAATATTGTCTTTGGACTTTGGTATATAAATATAATAATATATAATAATATATAATATAAACTTAGATCATTTTTTCAGTAGGCCAGTGGGCCTATGAAACTTGTTTGTACTTCAAAGTTTTTTGTGCAATAGGTATGCTATAGTATATTGAATTTCTGAATTTCATCCTGAAATTTGAGGGAAGATGTGATATTGCATAGATTTTTTAAATCTTATCACAATGCTTTTGCAATAAAGTGGGACTAAAAATTATATCCCATTCTTTCAAATGGTTCCTAGACAAATTGTTATCCTACAATACTGTTATCTTATACTTTCTTACATTATTCACTTTTTTGTGCAGAATAGCACAAAATGAAGCACAATGGTGCACAATGGCACAGAATGGCACACAAGTGCAGTGAACACAAAGGGTCTTGGTGCACAACGTGCTACAAATTTGCCAATATAATTGGCAAAATAGGCAAAGTAAGTAGCAAAAAGGGTAAAAAATAAAAATGTAGCAAATTTGCAAAGATTTAGAGCCATAAAGGAGATTACAAGTAAAAACATAGTAAATAGGAAGTTGTATAGAAAAATACTTTGCAGGACTTTTTTTGGTCCTTTAAACTTTTGGCACACATTGGGTTTTTGTGTTGGTGCATGGCGCACACTTTTGGGACAGGCAAAAAATTGTTCCACGCACACTCTGCCACCTTCCTGACTATGGTCTACCAATACTAACAATAATAGAAACTAGAGTATAGACTTCATTTGCAGATGGCAATGCATTGATGCTTAAATTCTAGCTACAAAAACTAAGGCAAATAATATTTAAATTTAAATTAATTTATACTCTTGTATAATTTGTAATTAAGCAAAACTAATTGTAACTTACTAATTGCAATTTACAATTATTTAGTATTCTTAGGTAGTGCCTATTCATATAGTCCTATGCATATATAGGTTTTATATAATGTATATAGTGCTATTTCAATAACTTCTAGCTTAATTATAAAGCAGTTTTAATAAACAAATAATTTGAAGTTTGCTAAATAATAAACAAATAGCTGACCCTATTCAGTAGCTAGGCTTCCAAAATAAAAAAATTGACAATTTGCAAGTTGCATAATATAAATTTAGTAGCTAGTATGAGATACTTACATTATATGTATCCACAAAGACAATAATTATTTTTTGTTTATATACCCAAAAATTCTTTTATTACATTACATTATTGTCACACATAACTTACTAAGGCACACTGTTAGACTAAACTGTGAATAAAATGTGGCACCACCCTAAATCATATGAAAAATGAAGTGTCTTAACATTTTGGTCACTTTATAGTCTACCCTATTATAGTTTATAGTTAGTTAAACTATATATTATTTGTCATCTAGATAACAATGTTTTAAGGTGACAAAGATCTAGGATTTGATCTAGGAATGAACCCTTCAAATAGCATACAAAAATCAAGGGTAGGATCTTGCACTTAAAGAAAAACCTACTTGTACCTGAGCCCAATTAAGAGTATTTTATACTTCTTTGAAGCCTGTTCAATGTATTGATAACTTTGACTGGCAATATATTTCTATATTACTATTTAATGTATCTTACAATAAATATACTATTATATTTAAATTTTATAACTTTGAGTGGCTAAACTTGACAATTTGATCTCAATATTTGTAGCAAAGTTGAGATTTTGACATAGGCAATTTTTCCTTCCTAGAAGCTTAAAGCTGATGTAAAGATGCTGAAAAAGCTATAGTATCAATCACATCGGAGCAGTAAGTTTATTTAGGATAGGATAAAAATAATTTTAGACCATTTTACATAATGAACAGTCTATATTTAAAGAAACTAAAGTAATTCTTAACTTTCCTAAATCTAAAATATACCTATAGTGTATCCTGGCCCTAGCTCTACCATTGCTACATGTGAATTGGTACAAAAACAAAATTAAGCTAAAATTCATTCTATATTATTGTACTTACACTAGCTTTAATCATTTTATATAATATCAAATCAAGTGTAAGCTGCCATAATTGTTACCTTGAATTTTTCCCTAAAATTGCATTGTTGCTCAAAATCTAGATACTATCTAGCCATCTCAAATACCATTGCTTTTTGCATAGACATTTAATTATCAGATTAGTCAGACCAAATTTATAATATTTAATGTAAGAACCTTGCATTTTCATCAAATCCTTGCATTTGTTGACCTGTGCCAGATTAAGAGTCATAATGTCATTCATCTAGTACTAATTATATAGCAGCAATGTTATTAACCTGATAGTAGATGAAAATTCATTACTAGTTATTTTTAATTCAATAATTTTGACCTATAGCAATACTTAATTTTTAAAGCATAAACTATAATAATTCATTGGAAATACAAAAAATGTAATTTTCATAAAGTTTGGAGCATATAGGTAATAATATTGTCTTCTAAAACTGTCCCAGTGGTCTTCTCTCTTCTCTTCTATTTAACTTCCCCAGTAGCATTCTACAGTGCCAAGCGGCAAGCACTGATTTTGTCCAAAAGGCGTTCCCGTGAATCAGAGGGTCATGGCCTTCAGTCCCCAAGATTTCTCTACTTCAGGCCCTAAAATTCCTAACTTCAGCCCCTAAACTTCCTAACTTCAATCCCTAATCTGCATGTACTTGGCACTTGGCCCAATAGCACTATGGCTTCTTTCTGGCACTTGGCCCAATAGACCTATAGCTTCTTTCTGGCACTTTGGCCCAATAGCACTTGGCTCAATTGGCACAATGGCCCTTCCTGGCTCTATGGCCATAAATAACTAAGGCTTTTCAATAAGACTCGCAATATTTCAATAGTCACAAAGAACTGCTTTGTAAAGCTTCTAACAGAGGCAGTCAAACACGGTTTATTTTCCTCCACAGAATTTCACCTCCTTTTATACTAAAGTGATTTAATTTTTGTTTAAATGGTTATTATAAAAATTTTATAAAATTATTATATTCAAAAAATTTATACTTTTTATAATGCGCAGATAAACAAATATTTTGGCAGATTTTCAAATTTCACAAAGATCAACTAAGGGCCTACATCAAACCATATCAATTTTTAATGGTTATCAATCTAAAAATAAGATTAGACACATATATGCCCAATACCCATCGAACCTATCTAAACCAGATAGGTAAAATGGCTACCAACCAAGGTGGGTCACAAAATTGGCAATGTAAGTTGCAAAATTGGGGAGGTAAATTCCAAAATTGGTCAAAGTTGGAGCTAGAGATGGTTCAAAATGGAATTTTTGATCTGATTTGATTTGATTTGAATATCTAGAGAAGTGATCTGAATACCGAATAATTCCGAATACAAATATTTAAACGAATTGTACCCAACTTACTACTTACTGTGTGACTTCAGTAGTGATTATTTCTCACTACTCCTAACTCTCACATTACTGTCCTTTTCAGAAATGGCACATCAACTCTCTTCGTGGGACATGTTCTTGTTGGAAAATATGTGAGGATATAGCAACTTTGGTTTGTAGATTTGTTTTATTTGTGGTACTTCTTTGAGAAGCAATTGTGTCGAATCTTAGTCACAAAAATTATTTCAACCATCTTAATATTTCTTGATTCTTGCTTCTTGATTTTTAAAATCTTAGTAAAGGTAAAAAGCTCTGTGATATTTAAGTACTTAGTAGTATAGAAAGCACATGCATCACACCTCGACAATGCCTCTAGTATCAGTTACAATACATGCAATGATTTTATTAACTTAATGGACATCCTAATGGAGGAATTGTCGATAGATAAGAGCATTCAGTCAACTTTTTTCAATAATTTGGGATTCTCATTTTTCCAGCCAGCCGCATGTCGGAACTGAGCGCTAAATTTTATACACTACCTGCTGCAGAAAAGCAATGTCTACAAGAAAAGGCAGTTAGCTTGAACGCATCAAAAAAAGCAGATGAACAACAGGCGGCTAAAAAATGCTTAAGAAGGCAGTATGTAATATTAGCTTCTGTTGCTTTTATATCATTTGCATGAAAGCCATCCCATTTTGTATGTGAATATGTGACTTCTTTCTAACAAGCTTATATTAGCCAAGGACCACATACTGCCAATGTAATTTTCAAAAAACCCAAGCGCCCTTGGTTTAGGTGTATCCTGAAAATGACAGAACTGAATTAGCATTATTAGAAATTAGATATACATAAAGTTTACCAATAGATTATGCCAAGCCGTCAGCAATGACGCTTGAATGTTGCCTTGATTTTTTTATTGTGCGACAGTTATTTATGTTAGGAGTGCTGAAATGATATTTCAGGTGTATCTCAGCAGTAAGGAAGGGGCATCTTAGCAATAATTTCTGTCAGCTCTGACAGAACTCCTGGAATATTCGAGACCGCAAATTATTGAGGCATCATCGAGCGTTTGGACCTGATTCAGGTAATTTTAAGTTTATACTTCAAATTATACTTTTATGGAATTAATTTAAGAAGTTTGCTTATAGTAAACCCTATGCTTAACTCACATTTTCTTTAAAAATTGGTTGTAATTGCATTTTTTACAAATAACAGTCTACTATTTTATGTATTATATAAATATTCTCAAATGCATAAATAATTTCCATGCCACATTACTTTACTAATTGGTTGTAACTTCAGCCACAATGCTCCTAAGTATTTACACAGTTACCACCTAGGGCAATAATTTTTTCAAATGAATAAGAGTTCTGGCTACAATTTTGCTAGCTGCAAAAAGTCATGCAAAAATCTCATGATAAACCTTTTAATAATTGCTACGGGTAGCAGAAAAACTTAAAAATTCACCACCTATATCTTGCAGCAGGCCATTAATCGCAGCAACCAAAATTCAGTTGAATTTTCTATGTGGACAAATATGTGGCTCTGGGAGTTCACTGCAGAATTGCTGCAGGAAAAATTTAGTAAGTTAAATCATTTGTTGTTTTGTTTTTTATTTTGCTGCTTTAATTTAAATTTTAAACCCTTCTAACAGGATCATCTGGTGGTAAAGGGACTTTGCGCTACGTAAAATATCCGTCTCAGGGTCTATGGGAGAACTGGCCCAAAAGCATTCCAAAAGACATTCCAGTGAATCAGCTCTCCAAAAAGCAGCTAGTTGAAATTTGCAATAGTAAAGAAAAAATAAAGTTCAACTCCAATGCAACAAATGTTACTGAGAACGATTGCAGTGAGACTGACATTTTCGCACAATCTACAGAAGATCAAGACGGCGCTAACACCCATGCCAGAATGGCACCATCAAAGCATGCTAGCAGCTCTGTCTCTGTTGCAATTCTGCTACAACCTATGTCTTCATGCGTTGTCCATATTGCTTTTGCCAATGGCTCAGAAGATCAAGACGGCGCCAACACCCACACCAGAATGGCACTGTCAAAGCATGCTAGCAGCTCTGTCTCTGTCACAACTCTGCCGCAACCTATGCGTTGTCCGTATTGCTTTTGCCAATGGCTCAGAAGATCTTTAGCTTAGAATGTGCAAATACTCACCTATAATCATCAACCACTAGCTTATGCTGATTCAATAATTGCTTTACTTCTAGCTTGCCCTTTTTTGATCCATCACCATACACATAAGTGTTGATTGGTATTCCAATGCGCTTGGGTCCCATTAAATGTGCCTGGATCCCATTTATGACAATAATAGAAAATCTGAAGTCATTTTAGGGCAATAAATAGTCCTGAATTGTTTGTGATTTTACAAGCTAAAATATGTCACTTTTAATATAATAGTTGGCTGTTACAAAAATTAACATTATTTACTTAGTAAATCCTAAAGCTTACCCTTTCCCTTAACAAAATAATGAAAACATGGCAGGTACTAATTAATAAGTATGTTTTATACCTGCATATGAATATGCTATATAATCTATGGTAGAAAAAGTTACACCATATTTAAAAGCTACAACTTGGAGTACCAATATTGTCATTGGTTTTATAAATAATTGTGCTAGGAATTGAAAAGGTCAGATTAAAAGACTCAAAAAATTATAACTAATACCTAATAAATAGCAATCATAAATAACAGTATATAATATAAATAGAAAGTAACCAAACAGTTATTAAAATAATTCTTTATTATTTATCCCTCATTGCTAACAAGTAAAAAACAAAAACTATTTACATAAATATTTATAATGAAAACTAATTCCTACTGAAAATCTAGGTAGTAAACTATGTATTTTCTATATGTTCATCCAATAATTTAAGCAAATGTTGAATTCAACCTTTATTGTTTTCTGGGTTTATTTTTTGTCCAATAGGGATGCTATAGCATCTTGACTTTGAGAATCGCCTCCCGAAATTCAATATAGGATGCGATTTTGCATCCTGATTTTTAATTATTTACAATAAAAGACCTTTTAAATGGAAATTTTAAAAAATTGCATCCTAAACCCTGAAATCACATTATAAAACTAAGAACATGATGCGATTTTGCATCCTGTGCCTAACCAAAAAATAAACCTAGATTGTTTTCAATTACTACTATGTTATTTATAGATTATGTATTAAAATAACAAGTTTAACTAAAAAATTTTTAAGAATAGAGCCATTTCTTATGGATAAATACATTATTCTACTTTTGAAAACTTTAAGATAACTATTTTATAATATTTAGGCAATTGTGTGAAACTTCAAGATAACTATTTTATAATATTTAGGCAATTGTGTGAAATACTAGCTTTATTACTTATAAAATCTAAAATATAATTACAGTTAGCATAGAATAAGTGTCTTTTGGAGTACTAAGAATATACTTTACTTTCAATATATGTACTTTGTTTAGCTGTCCTTGATGTAATTGACTTTGGTCTTTGTAGTAACTTAAGACATTAAATACCAAAGTTGACTAGCTATTGAAGCCATCAATTTATAATAGCCAAAATATACTTTGATTAAAAAAGGCAGTACTTATATGGTATTGCTTTGAATTCATACAAAATTCTAAGTAGTCTTTCTTAAAATTTTTAAAAAAATTTTATGACTCACAAGCATAATTATTGTATATGTGGATCCTCCTTTCATATATCATAATAGTTTTTTTATTTTAGCAAAAACAACTTGCTCAATTCAAGGATCCCAAAAATGAATCAAGATACTATATTAGCCAAATACTATGGACAATAGAGGAAAAGGGCAAATGACACTTTATACACCATAAATATGTCCTTTGTGTTTTGCATTACAAATTCCTATACCTTTTTTAAAAACATTTAAACTTCCTTTGCAATATATATAATTAATAAAAAACCAGTATAAAAATAGCTACAGTAGAAATGACTAGTTTGACTAGTAAAAATGACCTAAGCCCTAAGTAAACCCTTGGTCTACTGTTTAGGAAATGTAAATTCCCACGACTAGGGCATCATAAGTACTATGACTAGAGCTTAGTTAGGCCTATCCAGTAAAAGTGATTAGGAAAACTAGAAGAATTTCTTTTAATTTACCAAAACAGCCTAAATATGACAAATTAAGCCTACAAAATATTATGATTTAGAAAAAAATTCCAAGACTAGTCACTAGAGCATCATAATAATGACACAAGACCTATGACAAGTTCTTCGTTAAACAGTAAATGTGATTAAAAGAATAATCAATTTTCAGTCTACACAACAGCTTAAAAATTAAAAATCAGAATATATAACACCTGTAGGCCTAAGCTAAGCTACATCTAAGCTAAGCTAAGCTATAGCTAGACTTCTCCCTACAGCGGAAAAGAGCATTTAAATCACTGCGCTTAATAAAAAGTTTAGTCGTAAATTTTTTACATTGATTACTTGTTTTTTTTATTTGATATTAATATACAGTACATTTCTACATTTACCGCTAATTTTTTTGTCATACAAGTTACCAGTTGTTGTAATGCTTTGATAAAATTAGCCTGAAAAATACATGCAGCTCTGCATGAATGCATGCATTCGCCGGCTAAAATGCCTATATTTTCGTGTATAGACTGGGCTAAATGACGTGAACACGGTTGGTGATTTTATTGATGACTCGTGGACCGCTCTTGCGTGCTTCTTCCGTTTGTATACGCGCTAAATTCCGCGACCTAACATGCTGAGCTAAACAATTTGTTGAGCGATGAATGGGGTCTCCGTCCACCGGGTATCTCCGAATCGGGAGAGGGCTGCTGATTATTATTCAGAAATGTATTGTTCCGAAGATATCCAATTTTCTCGCGAATTTGCGCGTCGAAGTATTCACTGATTACCGAAGGCTGCGTTGAGCAAAGGGAGGAGATTGTGGTGCCAATGAGGGAAGCTGAGCACGAGTGCAATTGCAGGTGACAGAAAACAAAAAAACGAAAATATAGCATTTTGATTCAGGAATGCAGATCCGCACGGGCTATAAATAAACAGAAATTACATATAACTGCGATGGAACCGGAGTAAGGAAACTCTACCCGGGTTTTCCCAAAGGTGATCAATTCTCAAGCGATTCCTTGGGTGATCCCAAGGAAGAGTATACAAAAAGAAGAGGTTGAAACGAGGTGAAAAATAGAGGGACCTGGCTGGAACAGAGAGGGAACTAGAAGAAAAGACCGAAGCAAAACCAGGAGACATAAAAAAATATAAAATATCCTAACACGACGGAACCTGAAAAAAGACCAAACATGACCCCAGGACGGAAAAACGAGCGAGCGGAGCTAGGTCAGAGAAATAGAGGAGCCCACGTAGTTTACTGATCAATGACATCATGAAGTAAACTGTAAACTGTAAACTGTAAACTGCAGTAAAGGAGGATGAATCGAAAGTGAATATTAATCGACGGCGCGTATTTAAAATGACAAGGGACAGCTGCCTTAAACATAAAAGAAAAGCGAATGTCGCAAAATTTGAAATTCATAAACCGAGTAATGTTGCGAAGAAATTTAGTGTTAGAGTCAATGAAATGAAAATTTACTTGTCAGAAAGCAAAGAAACGGAAAATATTCCCCCCGGTAGGCTTGTGTGTCTAAACATTATTATTTATTACGATTTTTTGTGCAATTGTATGATCAACGACACTGCAAGGACATTATAATACACAGATGCAAGTAATAATTATGGGATTACAGTAAGATAAAATTAAAGTTAAGCAGGCGAATACCATATAAACAGTGAAAATTTCGAAAATGTTGCACGATATTCTCAGGCGATCAGAGGCACTGCAGACAAATCTTTGTGATTGTCTTTGTCGGTCATACTGCCACTCCCAGTTGAAGCGGCATCTCCGAGACCTCCGACACCGGACTTTTGCCGTTGCGAACCGGGTAGCTTTGCTGTCTCACTGATTTCGGTCAGCTGCTGCTGCTGCTGGCGCCCGATGTTTGGAAAATGAAACGGTGCCGGTGGCAGCTCGGAGGACGCTGGACTGCCTGGCTGGCTGGTTCCGCGATCCGCAGTCCTCTCCGCTCTGCTGCTGAGTCGGCGAACCCCTGAAACGCGTTTTTTCCACACCGGCCTACCGTTATTAGTGCACGTGGACGAGAGTACGGCACGGGAATGCGTGCATGAAAAACAGCAATTTTGTGAGCTCAAGCCAAGTTTTTTAACGGGTCAAAGAGACACCAAGAAGTGTACCTCTCAAGGACTGTGGGACATCCAGGGAAAGGGGATAAGATTTTATTAACGGATTTACGGAAGGAATCAAATAAATCGAAAAGTTCTGTGTCGCCAAAGAGGCGAAAATGCATTACCGATGCCAGGACCTGCGCTGCTGCAACTCCCCATGGCAGCATCGCTGCTAAGCCGTGACGCCCTGCGCTGGCTTTCTGCCACCGAACCGCGACCGGCCGACGACGTCTTGTGACTGCCGGGGTCGCGTCCGAAGGATGTCGAATCACCATCAACTGCATCATCGTCGCTGTGCTGACCGACGCTCTCCGCAATGTCCGGCAACGGCTGGATGTACGACTCTGTCGTCACTGCGAGGTTCGCAGTAGAGCCAAGCCACTCCCTCTTGGCGAACTTCCTGGTTGATTGGGTGTAGCCCAGCTGAGGATCGTTGCTGGTCCACCAGCGGTCCTTGACTAGCGGCGGCTCCATCTGATGGATCCGGTCCACGGCGAATAAGCCGACTTTCAGGTTGCGGTCGATGATGAAGTTGCACTCGAAGTCGTCGTCATCTTCGCCCAACGGGTTCATCATCTGCTCGGCCACCTGAGCACAGCAGGGACGGCAACAGGGAGTCTGCAGTCGATTGTTTGCTAAACACAAAGAAGCGGTAAAAGTTCAGACTGGAACTAGGCCCCGCCTCACCTTGAGCCAGCCCAGATAGAAGAAGAGCTGCACCAGCGTGTCAACGGGCACGTAGATGTCAATCGAATACTTCGCAGACAGCTCGGGCCCGAACTGCTCCCGGACGCTGGTTCCGTTGATGTACTGTCTAGACATCACCGAGTTGAAGAACATTCCGTAGACAGCTATGGTGGCAACCTGTTTTTTTTCAGAATGAAATCGCATTGACGACTCTCAAGTCTAGTTGCAACTTAGAGCCCTAATTAAAGCCAAAACACGATTTTATTCCCATATTTAATTATCCTCCTCACCTGGGTGTAAACCAAGGGCAGGCTGATCCAGTCGTAGAAAAATATTGTGTATAGACAGGTCTTGTATGCGCTGAGTTCCTGCAGAGTTTTCAATGTTATTCGCGCTTACTACTTGATTTAGGTAGAAAGTAGCAATAATATTGTCAGCTTGTGAACTGTCTCACATTAAGCAGCACCGTCAGTGTGAAATTATCTTTGATTTTCTCCTCGCGCCGGGCGCGGCCGAACAGCATGGCGCACCACTCGGCTGGCATCCAGAATTTGGCCGACAGCTTTGGCACCTCCTCTGAGTTGTACAACTCCATCTTATTCTGGGTCATGAGGCCTGAGGTTGGCGATTTCAATTTTTGGGAATATGCAGAGACATTCAACTTGTGAGGATGTGAGGAGGAGGGCCAAGAATTCCCAACCTTCATCAACGAGGCTTTCCACCGTAGGGAATCGTTTCTTGATAGGAGCGCTGACGGTCATGAGCAGCAGGACCTCGCACAGGAGCAGGTAGCGCACGACGGTTCTCCGCAGAATCACTGTGGCTTCATCTGAGCCTGGGATCAGCGTGCTGATGTAGGACATGAAGCTGGCGAGGATTTGGGTTTGAAATAAATGACCGATTTTGTTCGGATTTTCGAATTAAAATTTTCCCAAGCCCGCGTATTCCCTCACCGGTCTGGCCAGGGAATGTGCATGAACTGGTTCCACCAGCGCTGCACTATGACGCTCACGTAGAAGCCGAGCACGAAGGTGACGGGCAGGAGGCTGTCAAAGAAGCCGCAGTAGACAACCACTTTTTCGAACATTCTGCGAAACGGTTGCATGCATGCTAGACAGTGTTACGCGGGAATTTCACTTCAACAAACTCATCAGTAAAAACCTGTTAGACACGGCTATTGATGTCAGAGCTTTCTAGAACGTTTGACCAGATAATCATGACCAACGTACTTAACAAAAGCTTTTCAATCATTGACATTCCAAGCAATGGTTTCACTAGTGCTGCATACTAGCTAAAACGAAAGCAGAAAAATTATGAAATTTTCAAACGTACGTACTTTTTCTGCTGCGCAGACTTGAGCGCGAGCCGATAGATGAGGCTGGCAGCTGCATAGAGCAGGCAGAACAGCACCAGCTCCTTCACGACCAGCTTGTACACGGAGGCGCGCCAGATCTTCAGCAGTCTGAGCAGGCCAAACAGCTTCACGTTAGTGAGCCGATTCGAATATGAGAAGGTCATGGCTGGCTGGTGGGAGCTGACGATAGCGAGAGCCCCGCGCTCTTTCGAGTTGCTTTATTGAGAAAGCAATGCTGCACACACACTTGAACAGTTTATACCCCAAGCAATCTCTGCCCTCTGTCGCATCGCATACTCTGCTCTGCATCACAATTGGCCAGCCAAGAAAAACAAGAGGTACTCATAAAAGCAGACAGATAAAAGCGGCCCTGAACTGGTTGAGTGGGTGGATTCGAGACTAGACTAGACTAGACTAACTGGTCTAGTAGTAAAAAACTAGTTTAATCTAGTTTTGAATCCACTTCTAGGAGACAATTTGTGCCCATTGAGCATTGCTTCAAGTCAACCCAACTGAGATCGGGTACCAGTTTGAGCAGGGAAAATTAAAGGGTGGGTGTACACAGCCCTCGGATGCGCCGTTCGCTGTACATCTGATTGAAATTTGTGGTGTCTAAATTTTATTTCATGATATGATAATTGAATTCAGCCATGCTTCATCAACGCGTCTCAATGCCAGATTAGAATTTCATGCAATATGCACAGAAAATAAATCAAATTTTTTAGGAAAATATTATTTTCCTGTGGCGATAAATGGATGGAAAAAGAACAAACTCCGCTGCCACTAAGGTAGATCAACTTTAAATCTACGATCTTTGACGCCATTTCCCCTTCATTGGGCAAGCATTTTGTCTACTCCAGAAATAGAGTGAAGACATAAAGCCGATTTCAGTTTTAAAAAAAGATGATGCAATTCGCACAGCACGAGGCGAAACAAGCATTTATTTCAAATGTTAAAAATGCCATTGAAATTCACAAAAATCAAGCGACTGCGCGTGTCTCAGTAACGATCGCGAATTAAAAAAAACTCGACAGCTGAGGAAGCAGAATTTTGACAACGAGAAACTAATCAAAGGGAAAAATATCGAACAAAGATTTATGGAGAAAGAGACGCACAGAGACGGCTGGGGGGGGGGGGGTCAGGGGTCACCCAGATCGGCCTGGCCGAAGTACCGGGCCACCAGGCACACCACCAGGCACATGGGCACCGCCGCGGGGTGCCGCAGGCCGCCAGGCAGTCGCAGCCGCTCACGTCGGCAGGCGCGGGCGAGCCGCCTGAGCGTGTCAGCCTCCTCGGAGGTGACGGGGGTGCGCAGGGCGGCCAGCAGGGCGAACAGCCACTGGCCGAGCCGGTCGGTGAAGGGCAGCGGCTCCGGGCCGGTCAGCCAGGCGGCGTGGTGGCCGATGAGGGCCAGCAGGCTGTGGCGGGGCAGCCGGAGCACCAGGCTGACCTGGGGGTTCAAGGCGCGGCTCTTGATTAAAGATAAGGAAAAACGCCAAAACGGAACTAAAAATGGCGCAATATCTGAAGGAAATGGCACCTGAACTGCACTAAAGGGCAACCTAACTGAAGGAAATGGCATTTCAGCTGTAGGGAATGGCATTTTAACTGTAGAAAATGGCACCCTAACTGTATGAAATGGCACCCTAACTGTATGAAATGGCAACTTTACTGTAGGAAATGGCACCCTAACTGTATGAAATGGCACCCTAACTGTATGAAATGGCACCCCAACTGTATGAAATGGCACCCTAACTGTAGGAAATGGCACCCTAACTGTATGAAATGGCAACTTTACTGTAGGAAATGGCAACTTTACTGTAGGAAAATGGCATTTTAACTGTAGGAAATGGCATTTAAACTGTAGGAAATGGCATTTCAGCCGTAGGAAATGGCATTTCAATTGTAGGAAATGGCATCCCAACTGTAGAAAATGGCACCTTAACTGTATGAAATGGCAACTTTACTGTAGGAAATGGCACCATAACTGTATAAAATGGCAACTTTACTGTAGGAAATGGCACCATAACTGTATAAAATGGCAACTTTACTGTAGGAAATGGCACCATAACTGTATGAAATGGCAACTTTACTGTAGGAAATGGCACCATAACTGTATAAAATGGCAACTTTACTGTAGGAAATGGCACCATAACTGCATGAAATGGCAACTTTACTGTAGGAAAATGGCATTTTAACTGTAGGAAATGGCATTTCAACTGTAGGAAATGGCATTTCAGCCGTAGGAAATGGCATTTCAATTGTAGGAAATGGCATCCCAACTGTAGAAAATGGCACCTTAACTGTAGGAAATGGCATTTCAACTGTAGGAAAATGGCACCTTAACTGTAGGAAATGGCATTTCAACTGTAAGAAAATGGCATTTTAACTGTAGGAAATGGCATTTCAGCCGTAGGAAATGGCATTCAGCCGTAGGAAATGGCATTCAGCCGTAGGAAATGGCATTTCAATTGTAGGAAATGGCATCCCAACTGTAGGAAATGGCATTTCAACTGTAGGAAATGGCCTTTCAGCTGTAGGAAATGGCATTTCAACTGTGAGAAATGGCATGTCAACTGTAGTAAAGGGCATCTAAAGACTGCACAAATGAAGGAACCCCTCTCACCAGAGGCGCATGCCCGTCACCTTCGCCACCATCTGGCCCGCCATCCGCCTCATCAGCTTCGGCCTCTTCATCGTCGGAACCCTCGCTGCCGTCGCTGTCCTCCCCCTTCCAGTCGCCGGCCGCGGCGCCACCGGTGCCGTAGCAGAAGGCCCGCCAGGCGCGCGCGTCGGCAGCCTTCGGCAGACGCGGCGGCTCGGCCTGGCCCGGCAGCGGCGGCGGCGGCGGCGGAGAGTCGAAGAGGCGGCGGCGGAGCTCGTCAAAGGCGGCCAGCTGCTCGGCCTGCCAGTCGGGTCCGGGCGCCCAGTCGGGCGTGGCGCCGGCGCCGTCCCCGGTCCGAGTCAGCGCGCCGGACACCTGCAGGCCGCGGCAGGCCGGGTCTGGCCAGGCCGGCCCGCCGGCAGCCGTGGACGCCGCGGCAGGTCTGCCGCTGGATGCTGGCCGCGGCGGCGGTACCGGTTGCTTAGCGACCACCACTTTGGGACAGCGGCGCGCCTCGGCCCGCACGCTGAGCAGATAATCCAGCGCCGAGCTGTCCGTCTCGGGGCCGTCGCCGAAGCCCAGAACCGGGCGCTGTACGTCATCGTAGTCCTCGGCGTCCTCGTCCTCGGAGTCGTCGTCTGACTCATCGGGCTCGTCGGCTTCTTGCTGCTGCTGGAGCTGCTCGCGCTCCGCCGCCTGCCACTTGGGCTCCATTGGCTCTGATTGGCTGCAATTTTAGCATGTAAAACTCTGTGGATACTACTGACATGTCTGAGGATCGCAGCTGTAGTGCGATGCGAATAGTCGAAGGAATTCTACAAGATTCAAATAGCATAAAAATTTGGTACCAAAATTTTTGCAAGCCCTTAACAATTTAAAGAGCCACAAAGAGAAAAAACAAACTGAAAAAGCTTCTAAACTTTTGTTGGAATTCCAGCTGCATTCGTTTAAAAAATCCTTAAAAAATTGTCTTCAAGCCTATTAACTAAGCGGGTTAGTTAAGCGCCACAAAATTGTCTATAGAATCGTCTCTAAAATTTCTTCTGAACAGAATCTCAAATTTCTAAAAAACAGGCTCTAAAATGTCCAAAGATTAATCTCCAAATTTTCTTGAATTGATCTCTAAATTGTCCTGAGAGTGACCGCTGAATTATCCTGAAAACCGTTTCTAATTTGTCCTGAGAGTGACCCCTAAATTTTCCTCAGAGTGATCCCTAAATTGTCCTGAGAGAGTGACCCCAAAATTGTCCTATGAGTGAACCCAAAATTGTCTTGAGAGTGACCCCAAAATTGTCCCGACAGTGAACCCAAAATTGTCCTGAGAGTGAACCCAAAATTGTCCTCAGTGTGACCCCTAAATTGTCCTGAGAGGGACCTCTAAATCGTCCCTAGAATCATCCATAAATTGTCCAGAAAGTGACCTCTAAATTGTCCTGAGAATCGCCTCTAAATTTTCCTGAGAATCGCCTCTTAATTGTCCTGAGAATCGCCTCTAAATTGTCCTGAGAATCGCCTCTAAATTGTCCTGAGAATCGCCTCTAAATTGTCCTGAGAATCGCCTCTCAATTGTCCTGAGCATCGCCTCTAAATTGTCCTGAGAATCGCCTCTAAATTGTCCTGAGAATCGCCTCTAAATTGTCCTGAGAATCGCCTCTTAATTGTCCTGAGAATCGCCTCTAAATTGTCCTGAGAATCGCCTCTAAATTGTCCTGAGAATCGCCTCTAAATTGTCCTGAGAATCGCCTCTAAATTGTCCTGAGAATCGCCTCTAAATTGTCCTGAGAATCGCCTCTCAATTGTCCTGAGCATCGCCTCTAAATTGTCCTGAGAATCGCCTCTAAATTGTCCTGAGAATCGCCTCTCAATTGTCTTGCAGTGTCCCTGAATTTTTTCGAAAAAATAAAAGAACTACACAAAAATGAGATTTGAACGAAACTCCCTTAAATTTGAAGAACTTTACGAACACAATCTTAGACAAATAAATTTAATAAAAGTTCAATTATAACAATTATTATTTGCTGTTACAGATGCGACAGGCGCTGCTGATGCTGATGCACTATCAACATTATTATTATTATTTAGAAGAGTAACGGAAATTCACCAGACAGACGACAGAGCAAAACTAACTGAAGGTGCTATCGCACATTACTCGCACTAAGTATTTATTACCCGAGCAAGCTGACCCAAATGGGCTTCATTTAACCTGACCAAAATTAAGCGTTTCGCTGAGAGCAGTGGCGTTAGAAATTCAAAACAAAAAAACACAAATAAAGCTGCAGATAGAAAAATTACGCAAATTACCTGATTTCTTTAATAGCTATCGCTGAAGCAAGCAAGAGACAGATAAAAACTCATAGGAGTGAAATTAAAAATAGCGAGGCTAAGATGACTGCGAGGTAATCCAGTCGGAGTTAGTTAATCTTTTGATTTTATTGAGATAAACTAGCAGGGGCCTAACTCGGCTAGCTGCAACACTAAGCTTGAATAATCAGAGGAAAGAGACACAAAAAATCTGCATGACATAGTGGGCAAGGCGCGTTAACTCTTAAGCTACAATCAAAGTTTGGTTGGGTTAGAGCGACAAAGTACATTGGGGTATCAGTGGGGTAGGGTTTAGAGCGACAGAGTACATTGGGGGTATCAGTGGGGTAGGGTTTAGAGCGACTGAGTACATTGGGGTGTCAAAGTTAGACAGGACTTAGAGCGAGTGTACATTGGGATTTGAAGTTGGTTAGAGTGAAAGTGCATGTCGAAGTTAAAGAGGGCATGAAGGACAGCCTTGAACGGCGTTAAGATGTTAAAGGAGTAATCTTATTTTCTTTCTGAAGCACTGATGCTCTATAATAGCAATCATCCTGTTGCCTTTCAAATAAAATTTTCAAACTGCACAATAAAACGGATGAAAAAAGCTAGTAAGGAATACGCATTCACATACTCGTATATGCCCTATAAGAATTAGCAAAAATTAAACAGAAAAATACTATTGATTATACACGTACTAAACCGAAGATCAAAGCAGAATAAGAAAATATTTATATAACTCGTAATTTAGACTCAATAACTCACATAGTTGCATTGAATCCAATTAGGTTAAAAAAACACAAAAATAATAAGAATGATCAACTAAGACATAATTTCCTCAACTGGGAATAGCGACTAACTAACGCGCGAATTGGGTTATCATTAGAAAAAAACTAATCTGAGGTAACATACTGGAGCTTTCGGGCATTTTACTAAGTAGCGATACCAATATTACAAGCAGTAATAGACAGACTGGTAAATCTTGGATAACTGTTACACTTTACTGTTAGGAGCTTGAAACAGCATCAGATAATCCAGTGCTCTCCTAGGATTACCTCCAAAGGGAGCAGGGGGGGGGGGGGGGGGGGGGTAATCAATCATGCACACCGAGTCAAGACTGCGCCGTCCCCATACCGGCAAGGCAAGCGAGGGACAAAATGTACACAGCGTTTAATACGCAAGCAGAATGACAGTCAATGTACACATGATCGTGCAAAAAAAAACAACAAAAAAATAACGACACGATAGAACTACAGTATCGGATAGCAGGCGTACTCAGTTGGATGTACAGTGTATGCACAATATGGATTTATTCTTAGTCTAAATCGTCCACGGCGCTTTTATGAAGTTGAGGAAAAAACATTTTAGTTGAAAAATACATGTAGTCAGACAGACAGGGTGAGTGCGAAACTGGCACTCCGCCGTCCAAAAGGAACAAAGGAAATCAGCGATTTTAGTCAGCTAACTTGATGAAGAGAATTTTGCATTCTTCCTGCCGATTCGGAGCGAATCCGCTTCCGGAATTCTGAAATAAAGTTAATAAATAAACAGGAAATACATCCTACGACACCCTTAGTTAACAATCCTTGACAAAACTACCCCTCCCCTACCAAACTTTTCCATCCCGTATCAAACTTTCCCACCCTTACCAAACTTCCCCTAACCCTGTGACACTTCCCCATATCCTAAAAAACTTCCCCATCCCCTATAATACTTCCCCATCCCCTATAAAACTTCCCCATACCCTTCTAAACATCGGCGTACCCTATGAAACTTCCCCATCCCTTACCAAACTTCCCCATCCCTTATCAAACTTCTCCATCCCCTATAAAACATCCCCATTCCCTATAAAACTTCCCAATCCCTTCTCAAACTTCCCTGTTTCCCACTAAACTTCCTCATCTGCTTTCAATCTTCCCCCAGCTCTTCCGAATTTCCCCCTTTTTTTCCTAAGATTTCTAGAGTCCTATACACTCCTAATTTATCCCAGCTGATTCCGCTGCCCTCACCTACCCCGCAGAGCCGCGCTCAGCTCATGGAGGAGCAGACGTAGGTGGGGCTGCCCATGGCGGCCAGGACCTGGTCCAGCCAGAGCAGCGGCCCGTTCAGGTGCACCTCAATCCAGCAGGGCGTGGCGGTGACCAGCTGCCGGCGGTACTCGCTGCCCCAGCCTTTGACGAAGGCGATGCGTATGGTGCACATCTTGGTGAGGGCGTACACCTCGTCGAAGCCTTTCTGCGCGCTCTGGCGCAGCTGGGAGCCGAAGTCGGCGTTGGAGAACACGCACAGGTTGCAGCCGGGCGGGATCCGGCACACCGTGGCCGGGTGCCAGTTCTGCCGGATGTTGCCGTTGGGAGACTGGACGAAGATCGGGCTGTCCGACAGGCACTCCACGTGCACCTCGCCGTTTACGTAGTACAGACCCACGCCTCCGCCGATGGACCTAAGCGGGAAGGGGGAAGGTGTCTACCTGTCTTTGTAAACGAATCTAAACGAATCTGTCTTCTATCTGGGTGTCTTGGCTATCTGTCTGCTACCTGTCTGCTATCTGTATGTCTTGGCTATCTGCCTTCTATCTGGGTGTCTTGGCTATCTGTCTTCTATCTGTGTGTCTTGGCTATCTGTCTGCTATCTGTGTGTCTTGGCTATCTGCCTGCTATCTGTGTGTCTTGGCTATCTGTCTGCTACCTGTCTGCTATCTGAATGTCTTAGCTATCTGTCTTCTATCTGTGTGTCTTGGCTATCTGTCTGCTATCTGTGTGTCTTGGCTATCTGCCTGCTATCTGTGTGTCTTGGCTATCTGTCTGCTACCTGTCTGCTATCTGAATGTCTTGGCTATCTGCCTTCTATCTGGGTGTCTTGGCTATCTGTCTGCTACCTGTCTGCTATCTGTATGTCTTGGCTATCTGCCTGCTATCTGTGTGTCTTGGCTATCTGTCTTGTATCTGTGTGTCTTGGCTATCTGTCTGCTATCTGGGTGTCTTGGCTATCTGTCTGCTATCTGGGTGTCTTGGCTATCTGTCTGCTACCTGTCTGCTATCTGAATGTCTTGGCTATCTGCCTGCTATCTGTGTGTCTTGGCTATCTGTCTTGTATCTGTGTGTCTTGGCTATCTGTCTGCTATCTGGGTGTCTTGGCTATCTGTCTGCTACCTGTCTGCTATCTGAATGTCTTGGCTATCTGCCTTCTATCTGGGTGTCTTGGCTATCTGTCTTCTATCTGTGTGTCTTGGCTATCTGTCTGCTATCTGTGTGTCTTGGCTATCTGCCTGCTATCTGTGTGTCTTGGCTATCTGCCTGCTATCTGTGTGTCTTGGCTATCTGTCTGCTATCTGGGTGTCTTGGCTATCTGTCTGCTATCTGTGTGTCTTGGCTATCTGTCTGCTACCTGTCTGCTATCTGAATGTCTTGGCTATCTGTCTGCTATCTGGGTGTCTTGGCGATCTGTCTTCTCTCCGTGTGTCTTGGCTATCTGTCTGCTATCTGTGTGTCTTGGCTATCTGTCTGCTATCTGGGTGTCTTGGCTATCTGTCTTCTATCTGGGTGTCTTGGCTATCTGTCTGCTATCTGGGTGTCTTGGCTATCTGCCTGCTATCTGTGTGTCTTGGCTATCTGTCTTCTATCTGGGTGCCTTGGCTATCTGCCTGCTATCTGGGTGTCTTGGCTATCTGTCTGCTATCTGGGTGTCTTGGCTATCTGTCTGCTACCTGTCTGCTATCTGAATGTCTTGGCTATCTGCCTTCTATCTGGGTGTCTTGGCTATCTGTCTTCTATCTGGGTGCCTTGGCTATCTGCCTGCTATCTGGGTGTCTTGGCTATCTGTCTGCTACCTGTCTGCTATCTGAATGTCTTGGCTATCTGCCTTCTATCTGGGTGTCTTGGCTATCTGTCTTCTATACGTGTGTCTTGGCTATCTGTCTGCTATCTGTGTGTCTTGGCTATCTGTCTGCTACCTGTCTGCGATCTGAATGTCTTGGCTATCTGCCTTCTATCTGGGTGTCTTGGCTATCTGTCTGCTATCTGTGTGTCTTGGCTATCTGCCTGCTATCTGTGTGTCTTGGCTATCTGTCTTGTATCTGTGTGTCTTGGCTATCTGTCTGCTATCTGTGTGTCTTGGCTATCTGTCTGCTATCTGTGTGTCTTGGCTATCTGTCTTCTATCTGTGTGTCTTGGCTATCTGTCTTGTATCTGTGTGTCTTGGCTATCTGTCTTCTATCTGGGTGTCTTGGCTATCTGTCTTCTTCTGTGTGTCTTGGCTATCTGTCTTGTATCTGTGTGTCTTGGCTATCTGTCTTGTATCTGTGTGTCTTGGCTATCTGTCTTCTATCTTAGTGTCTTGGCTATCTGTCTGCTATCTGTGTGTCTTGGCTATCTGTCTGCTATCTGTGTGTCTTGGCTATCTGTCTGCTATCTGTGTGTCTTGGCTATCTGTCTGCTATCTGTGTGTCTTGGCTATCTGTCTGCTACCTGTCTGCTATCTGAATGTCTTGGCTATCTGCCTTCTATCTGGGTGTCTTGGCTATCTGTCTTCTATCTGTGTGTCTTGGCTATCTGTCTGCTATCTGTGTGTCTTGGCTATCTGCCTGCTATCTGTGTGTCTTGGCTATCTGTCTGCTATCTGTGTGTCTTGGCTATCTGTCTGCTATCTGTGTGTCTTGGCTATCTGTCTGCTATCTGTGTGTCTTGGCTATCTGTCTGCTATCTGTGTGTCTTGGCTATCTGTCTGCTATCTGTGTGTCTTGGCTATCTGTCTGCTATCTGTGTGTCTTGGCTATCTGTCTGCTATCTGTGTGTCTTGGCTATCTGTCTGCTATCTGTGTGTCTTGGCTATCTGTCTTCTATACGTGTGTCTTGGCTATCTGTCTGCTATCTGTGTGTCTTGGCTATCTGTCTGCTACCTGTCTGCTATCTGAATGTCTTGGCTATCTGCCTTCTATCTGGGTGTCTTGGCTATCTGTCTGCTCTCTGTGTGTCTTGGCTATCTGCCTGCTATCTGTGTGTCTTGGCTATCTGTCTTGTATCTGTGTGTCTTGTCTATCTGTCTGCTATCTGTGTGTCTTGGCTATCTGTCTGCTATCTGTGTGTCTTGGCTATCTGTCTGCTATCTGTGTGTCTTGGCTATCTGTCTGCTATCTGTGTGTCTTGGCTATCTGTCTGCTATCTGTGTGTCTTGACTATCTGTCTGCTATCTGTGTGTCTTGGCTATCTGCCTGCTATCTGTGTGTCTTGGCTATCTGCCTGCTATCTGTGTGTCTTGGCTATCTGTCTGCTATCTGTGTGTCTTGGCTATCTGTCTGCTATCTGTGTGTCTTGGCTATCTGTCTTCTATCTGTGTGTCTTGGCTATCTGTCTGCTATCTGTGTGTCTTGGCTATCTGCCTGCTATCTGTGTGTCTTGGCTATCTGCCTGCTATCTGTGTGTCTTGGCTATCTGTCTGCTATCTGTGTGTCTTGGCTATCTGTCTGCTATCTGTGTGTCTTGGCTATCTGTCTGCTATCTGTGTGTCTTGGCTATCTGTCTTCTATACGTGTGTCTTGGCTATCTGTCTGCTATCTGTGTGTCTTGGCTATCTGTCTGCTACCTGTCTGCTATCTGAATGTCTTGGCTATCTGCCTGCTATCTGTGTGTCTTGGCTATCTGCCTGCTATCTGTGTGTCTTGGCTATCTGTCTGCTATCTGGGTGTCTTGGCTATCTGTCTGCTATCTGTGTGTCTTGGCTATCTGTCTGCTATCTGTGTGTCTTGGCTATCTGCCTGCTATCTGTGTGTCTTGGCTATCTGTCTGCTATCTGTGTGTCTTGGCTATCTGTCTGCTATCTGTGTGTCTTGGCTATCTGTCTGCTATCTGTGTGTCTTGGCTATCTGTCTGCTATCTGGGTGTCTTATCCTTCAGTCTTGCCTGTATGTTAGCCTGTCTTTTTAGCCTTTCTCTGTGATCTGCCTGTCCATCTGTGCTTGTATCTTGCCAGACTGCCTGTCAGCAGCGCACCTGCGAGTCTGCTCCACGGTGAGGCTCCTGTTGACGTTGGACAGCAGGCCGAGGCAGAAGCGGTGCCGGCTAGATGGATCGGTGCCACCGTCCACGGTGACAAACTGGGAGGACGCGTGATAGGCGTCGCCGACCCTGGTGGCCAGCTCGTAGTAGTGGATGGAGCACCAGTGCTCCGGCTCAGTGTAGTGCACGCTGTGCTGCTGCTGCGGCTGGGCGAGGCCCGCGACCTGCTGCTGCTGCTGGTGATGATGGAGAGGCGGCTGGGGCAGAGGCGGCAGCTGCGGCGGACTCAACGCGCCGAGGCGGCCGGCCTCGGAACCGGCGCCGTCGTTGTCCTCGCTCATGTAGGCGCTCGGCGACACCGCGCTGGGGTCCTCGCCGGGGCCTCCGGCGCTGCCGCCGCCGCCGCCGCCACCACCGGCGCTACTTCCACCAGGCGTCTCCGGACGGCAGACCAGCACGGGGTCCTGGGCTGGCGAGCAGAGCGGCAGCCTCGTGTAGTGATGAGGGTTCACGCACAGCTCCGTCTGCAGACGGGGTGGCGGGGTTCGTGTGAGTCGCTGCTGATATAGAAAGACGTATAAAAGGCAGACAGGCAGACAGACAGACAGACAGATAGACAGACAGACAGACAAAGAAAGACAGATGGACAGATAGACAGACAGACAGACAGACAGACAGACAGACAGGCAGTCAGATAGACAGACAGACAGACAGAGAGACAGACAGGCAGTCAGATAGGCAGACAGTTAAGCAGACGGGCAGACAGACAAATCCTGCTTAACAATGCAGCCGACAGTCACCTGTGTCCGAGCCGTGAAAGGCATCTGGCAATTGTCCAACGGTCGGAGCTCCTGAGCTGACTGCAGGTCCGGCCAGCGCCAGAGCCGGCAGGCGGTCACGTGACTGGGCTCAGGGTCTGAGGAAGCGACAGCGGCGGACACGCAGCCGGAGTGCGGGCTGGCCTCGCTGACGGCCCGCTCCAAGGCTTTGACAAGTTCGGGCCGGCGCAGGCGCTTCACCAGCTGCTTGACCAGCTTCTCGCCTGACGAGCCGGCATTAACGCCGTTGCCATCGCGACCCGTAGGGCTGATGGCGCCGGGTAAAACCAGGCTAACCAGTCGCTTCACTGACGACGAATGGGGAGCAACCCCGATTAGGTTGGCGAGGGACTGAAGTGAATTCGAATTTTCAATATAGTCTCAGAATGCTACTAGCAGTAGCTAAGGTATACTTTGATAAAAAAATATACTATGAAAATCAAGCCTACAAATAATATTGGCCCACAAAATCAATCAAGTGGGTGGCCAGTGTGTATCTCACCATGACAAGTACAAAATTGATTTTCAAATCTTTCATTAGTTTCATTATTTCATAAACTTTACAACTTTAAGTAGTTAAAATGCTTGCCTTAGACAAGCAATGAAGATAAAATTGTTCTAAGGTATTTTTGTCAATACATATTGACTTTTTTCTAATTCTAATATTGAATAGAAATTATGATACTAATTTAACAATACTTATATATGCTTATTTGTTTTATTCCATAATTTAAAACCATTTTAAATTTAAATGTTAATTATCTTAAAAAATTGCTATAAAAATTGAACTAAAGCTTCAAACATGGTTTCTTACTGCATTATCATGAATTTAACCTGTAGCCCACTAATGTTAAGACTGAGTCTAAAGCTGGCTTTTAGACATTATTTTTTGGCATGCACCCATTTTAAATCAAGCCAAGGTGATTGGCTGCTATCAATACAATTTTGAAACTAGGTAGATTGCAGCAATGCATATAATTTTAATAGTAGGTAAATGATTACTATGCACATAATTTTAAAATTAATTGCATGTATGACTGCAACCTTGGGAATCACCTGGCCATTTCCACTGGCAACATACATGTAAGTTGCAATTGGTTGATTATTGTTACATGATAACTATTTTTTCCAATAGCAAATTACTAATATATATAACTATTAGAATTGACTAGGTAATTACAATAATAGTGTATATGTATGATATATGATTAGGTTAAATACACATACAATAAACACAATTAAAACTTTATTGTCATCAACTTTTCTATGGACTATAGTTGTTTCCATTCTATTCATTTGTTTGTGGCTACATATTTCTAGCCATCTGTTATACATATTTTTTCATTTATGTCCTATTTTTGTCTATTCTTTTACCTTCAAACTTTTGACAAATATTGGCCTTTTTGTGACTTATATAGCTAATTTTGCAACTTAAATTGCCAATTTTTTAACTTATAACAACAATTTTGTGACTTATACTTATATATATGCATAATTTTGACTTATTGCAATGATTTTGCAACGTACTTTGGTCTGCTACCATGCATGTGTAACAATTGGCTAAGTTGGCTAACCTGGCCAACTTATTTGGTAGCCGACTAAGGTAAGTTACAAAATTGGCAATGTAAGTTGCAAAATTGACAATGTATGTCACAAGTGTGATAGCGTTTCTTTTAAAAGCTAATTTTGAATTTGTGCTTAACACAGTTTAATTTGTTTTAATTACATGTTGATTGTAAATATTACAGTACGTTTTGTTTTACTTTGCTGTTATTCAAAAATATATTCAAACAACACCCCACTATAAATATAAGCGAAATTTTGCGGAGAGAAACCAACCCGCCAGCGAGCTCCAGTCTGGAGAAATAAAATAAAAAGTGAATAAACTGTGTTCCTAGAGTTGTTTCAAAGACTTAGTGATTTTCTAGATACTGAGACCGATTCTGAGAGTAGCCGCTACTAAGAGTAGCGAGACATACCATACTGAGGCCATTGCTAAGACTCATACTGAGACCATTGCTAAGACTCATATGCAAACGAATTACTGAGACGTATACTAAGAGACGAGTCATACATATAAGCCGTGACCCTCTGATCTGGGGAACGCCCTGAAATAACATAGACCGCTCGGGAAAAGAGATTGATACGCTACCGCATGCATTAGAGTAAATTAGTCACGCTACCGTACAGATTTAATTGTAATAAGAAGCCAGTAAGATAAAAAGAGTTGTATTAAAAAGCCTTGTAATAACTTTAGTATCAGCAATAGAATAAATAGCCCTACAACAACTTTGGTGGCAGCTAAAGGGATCAGAGAAACGGCGCGAATCTAGCATAGAATAGCCTAGGAATTAAGAAATATTAAAATCTATACTCAGAAATCATGGCGAATGCTGATGCTGCCAGAGACGCCATTGCAATGCTTGCCGAAGAATTAAGAAACCGGCTTGAAATCGGGCCTTTGCGCCATGTAAAAATTCAGAAATTCACGCCAAGTCAAGACATAAGGATTTGGTTGACAGCCTTCGACCAACGCTGCGAGGCAGAAGGTATCGATGAAGAGCACCGAAAGCAGGAATTGCTAGCCAATTTTGACCTGGCTACTGCGTTTGCAGCAGTTCAGAGATTGAACCTGCCAGATGATCTGGACTATGATGATTTCAAAGAGCGCTTGATTGAGCGATTTGGCCGGATTGGCAGTTCAGCTGAGTGCAGAGAGGAATTTAGAAGCAGAGTTCAAGGCAAGCATGAGCCAGTGGAGACCTTTGCAGATGGCCTAATTGAGTTAGCAGCTACCGCCTTCCCGAATATGAACAGGGAACAGCGTGAAGAGGAAATAGTAGAGCAGTTCATTAAAGGAGTTCGAGTGACCCCGGAGACCAGAGAGAAACTGATCTTCGCGCAACCAGCCACCTTGCAGGAGGCTAGAAGGATGCTAAGACGCATGGAAGCCGCCTGGAATATGTCGCATAAGAGCACAGGCATGCGAATGGTGAGAGATGATGGAGATGAAAGATCCGAAAGGCTGGAAGAAATGCTAAGAAAGCAACAGGCCGAGCTGGAGTTCCAGCGGAAAGCCTTGCAAGCGCTGTTAGACGAGAAAAAGAACTCTCAACAGCTGCCGCAGCAGTACCCGCAACAGTCGCTGCAACAGCCGCTGTATCAGCAGTATCAGCAGTTGCAACAACCGCTGTACCAGCAGCCTCAGCAACCGCTGTATCATCAGCCGCAGTTCATGCAGCCGCAGCAACAGTATGTGCAGCCGCAGCCGCAGTACTTTCAGGGACAGCAGCCGCAGTCCTGGAACAGGTCGCAGCAACAGCAGCAGCAGACCAGAAACTGCTACAATTGCGGAAAAGCCGGGCACATTTCCAAGAACTGTCAGGCGCCCAAGCGCAACAGCCAGCCGCAGCAGACTCAGTCTGCTCAGAATTCGGGAAACTGAAATTCGAGGGTCGAAGCAAGAGGCCACGTCCCTCCAGTGAAGTGAATAGCGAAATGCAGGCCTCAGATCTTGTAAATAATGCGAATGCGAATGCACAATTACCTGTTTATCATGCACAGCCACCTGTTTATCATGCGACTGCACCTGTGAAATCTGAGCCTGCACCTAGTTCTGCACCACGCGATAAAATACAGACCACCATCAGTACAGATGAGGTTTTGCCTAGCACCCATGACTTTGCGGATATTCAGGGCCGTGAGGCTGTAGTGAACGGAGAAATCCGAAAACAAAAAATAAGTTTCTTATTAGATACAGGAGCTGGTCATAACTTTTTAAGTAAAAGCACCTGGAAGTCACGATTTCAAGAAAAAGAAATTGAACCAACGAATCGGAGAGTAATTACCTTTGATGGATCTAGTGTACGAGTTGAAGGAGAAGTACAAGCAGTTGTGAAATTTGGAGATGTCGAAATCAAAACTAAATTTTTGCTATGTAATCATGAATGTGATGACATTCTAGGTATGGAGTTTTTCCTAAACTATTGCGAAAGCATTAGCTTTGATCGAGGAATGCTGGTGCTGACCAATAAGGTCTGCATCCCAATTCAATTTACGAAATTACCTGTGCGCGTTTGTCGAATTTACAGCCAGGATGCAGCTGTGGTGCCAGCTCACAGTGCCCTGAGAATACCAGTCAGATTGACAAAAAACTCGGAAGCAAATTTTGGCACTCCGATGATGGTTGAACCAGCTGGTGAACAGATTGTGACTCGTGAAGGCACGTTAGATATGGCTCCAACTCTGGTGACTATGAGAAATGGTGTAGGAGTCGTGGAGGTCATAAATCAGCATGATCACGAGATTAGGTTGCCTAGGTCAGCCATGGTAGGAGTGGCCAAGCCGTTAAAAGCAGAAGAGCTAACATACTTCATGAAAGAAAAAGACAAGGAACAGACTGACTACGTAAAGTGCAATGAATTGAAGACAGATAATGACGATTGGATCCAGGAAATCAATATTGGCAACGAACTAGACAAAGATCAGAAAAGGCAAGTGATCGAACTGTTGAAAGAAAACAGAGAAGCCTTCTCAAAAGATCAATACGAGATGGGCCTCACTAATTTAGTGACGCACGAAATCGATTTAAAAGATACCACACCTGTTCGAATCCCCACTCGGAGGATTCCGCCGCATCTGCAGAAACAGGTGGACGAGCAGCTAGACGATATGCTAGCCAAAAATCTAATTCGACCGTGTTACAGCACGTATTCAACACCGTTGGTGATTGTGCCAAAGAAGGATGGCTCTATCAGAATAGTAAGTGATTTTCGAGTTCTAAACTCAAGGGTGAATTACTATCCATACCCTCTGCCAAATATCCAAGAGACATTTTCGCACCTGACTGGAAGCCAATATTTCAGTAGTTTAGATCTAAATTCTGGATATTGGCAGGTGCCGATTAAAGAAGAACATAAATTCATGACAGCCTTTTCCACCTTGACTAGAGGCCAATTCGAATATCAGGTGATGGCCCAAGGCCTATCTAATGCGCCTGGAACATTTCAAAGACTAATGAATCTTGTGCTGATGGGAATCCAGCACAAATATGCGATGTCATACATCGATGATATTGTAACATATTCTAAAAAGTTCGAAGAACATCTCGACCACTTGCGAGAAGTATTCCGCAGATTAACTGCAGCAGGACTGAAATTAAGACCGAAAAAGTGCAACTTATTTCAGACAGAACTAAAATACTTAGGACATGTAGTAGGAAGGAGTGGAATTCAAACTGATCCAGCTAAGATTGAAGCTATTCGAACATGGCCAACGCCTAAAGATGTTAAGGAGCTGAGAAGCTTCCTTGGGCTGTGCAATTATTACTGCCGCTTCGTGAAAAATTATGCAGAGGCAGCCCACCCGCTATTTCAGCTAACCAAAAAGGGAATTCAAAATTTTAAAGAGAAGTGGACCAGAGAACATGACCAGGCCTTCTCGCTGTTAAAGCAGAAGATGACTTCAACAGAGGTATTAGCATACCCTGAGTTTACGGACAATGAAAACGTTCGAATGGTCCTGGATACCGATGCCAGCGAAGACAGGATCGGAGCCTGTTTAGGCCAAATCCAATCCGACGGGATTGAGAGACCCATTGCCTATTTCAGCAGAGCAATGAAGGATTCTGAGAAAAGATACCCAATCACGAGGAAAGAGTTGCTTGCCCTCGTTGATGGGATGAAGCACTTCAGATTCTATCTGATTGGAAAGAAATTTTTAGCAAGGACTGATCATAAAGCGATCCTATGGCTACTGCGCCAGACTGAGGCGCAGGGCATCCTAGGGAGATGGATCGAAAGATTAAGTGAGTTTCAGTATGAAATTGAACATCGTTCTGGCGCCAAGCATTCCAATGCAGACGGCCTGTCAAGGCGACCAGCAGAGAGAAACGAGGAACAAGTCAAAGGGCAAGAGGCAGGTCAAGCCCCAGCCATCAAGGCTAACGGACTGAAGACCAAAGCCTTAGCGACTGACAGTAGAAGTCTAAATTTTAGGCATCAAAGCTGTCAGACTGAAGAAGACTTGTTCGAAGAAGACGTGTTCGAAGACGCAAAAGAATATCTCGATGAGGAACCGACCGGGAGGCAAAGCCTAGGAAGCAGCGGCTATTTTAGCCAGAATGTCTCTTCCACGGAGAGCCAAAAAGCCCGGAAGGAACCAACAGTTCGGGATAGAAATTTTTCAGAGAATGGCATGCACGGGATAGAAGAAATTCATATTCCATTGCCAGGATCTGAGTTGATTTTTGAGAATGAAATTGTGGAGCGAAAGAATTTGCCGAGAATTAAAATTCAGAAAAGAATTAGCAGGAGTCTAATTCGAATGCCGGACAAGTCCAACCCTGAGTTTGTGCCAAAGCTTAGGCCGAAAATAATTCCGCCGAAAAAGCAGGCACGCGTCAGGAAGCCAAAAGAGAGAGACAAACGTGACAAACCGATCGATAACGAATTGTACGCAGAGGAAAGCTCTGACGAAGAAAGACCTCTATGGAGAGTGAGAGCCCCTGCACAAGCAGAGAATGACGAACCGATCGATGAAATTGAGGTGGATAGTGAAGCCACAGAGCCCGCCATGAGCGAGAACGAAAGTGAGGATGGCCTCGAGCCAGACCGCACAGAGCACAATAGCGAAAGCGAAAGCCCTGGTGAGTCAGACCCTGAACACAGTGGAGGAGAGAACCAGCCCCCTGTACAGGCGCGGTATGAACTAAGACCCAGAGCGCACCCACCCCAAGGCAAAACCCCTGCCAGGGAAGGGACAGGCTTTGTTCCCCGTAAGCGCTATGCACGCTATCGGGCTGACTCACAGTGATTAGGTCACCACCCCGCGTAAACAACAAAAACCTTGTCATTTTCGCGCCTAGCCAATAGAAAAACAAAGCATAAATTATAGTAATTAGCTCGCCTGTAACAAGCGGAAACCCCGTTACTGCAGAAATTCTTCCCTAAAATAACCGCTAGCCAATGATAATTCTGTGCATAAATTATAGTAATTAGCTTATCCGCCTATAAAAAGAAAAGCGCTGAAGCGAGAGAGAAACTAAATTAACTCCGAGTTTTACTCGTGTGAAACAATACCATAGACCCATACGCAGAAATGGAAAATAACCATATCGACGATTTCCTGTCCTCCCTGTTGGACGGAGATTTTGAACCGCTTACCCCTGAGCCTGCAATTGAGCACCGACCGCCGCAGCCGCCTGCAATCGAGCAGCAACCGCCGCAGCCGCCTGCGGCTGAGCAGCACCCGCCGCCGCGAGAAGCAGTGCAAGACGAGTTGGTACGGCAACAGCCTGCTACAGTGCCGAAGCCGCAGAGTAGCGACAGACAGCCGCGGAGTGACGTGGACATGGACGAGGCGCCGATACGCTATGCGACACGCCCGCGAGCTCTGTCCGAAGTGACGAACAAGAGACCGAGAGTTCTGCCTCCGGCACGTCAAGAGCTTGCCCAGAAGCGACCTGCGATCACGGCTGCGCCCATTCGTTCCTATGTCATCAAAACTGGCGCATCAGCCGCCGCTGCTACTACCTGTAGCCGAGGAACTGCAGTTGCTGCCGCCTCTGGACGCCAGACGATCCAGATTGAACCGCCCGCTGTCGAACCGGGGCAGCGTCAACGCCGACCGGCCCGTCGACCCTTAGTGCTCGACGGAGATCGCAGCAATTTTGCTGAAGTTGCTCGAGGCGTTGTAGCTCGTCTTGGCGAGCGAATTGAACGCGCCTTGTATAGCTTGCGTCAGTATCTTCTACGCATAGCTCATCTGCGCGTCGATCAAGCCCTGCCGCAGCGTTCGCAAGTCTGGCCTGCTGTCCGAATGCTACGAGAACAACTGACCGCAGACGAGGCAATCGCTGTGCTGCAACTGTCTGTCAACGGCATCCGCTCGGAGCTCGGGGCCGAAGGTCGAGGCCTCTACCTGCAACTGCTGAACATCGAGGTGCGATGGCTGTTCAGCCAGCTCAACTGGCCATATTTTCGAGAACTACCAACAGGTTGCCATTTTTAAATCTGCTTACTAAAAATTTTTGCTATTGAAAATTGCCAATTTTACAGAAGACTTTGCCAATTCACTTGTCCAATGTTTTAGTTCATTTGTTTGCTGTTTACTTGATTGCTTATTATGTTTTAATGTGCATTTTCACTATAGACTACTTTTGTAAATTTTTCACTCTGTTCAAAATTTTATTTAGTGGTGGAGGGTTGTGATAGCGTTTCTTTTAAAAGCTAATTTTGAATTTGTGCTTAACACAGTTTAATTTGTTTTAATTACATGTTGATTGTAAATATTACAGTACGTTTTGTTTTACTTTGCTGTTATTCAAAAATATATTCAAACAACACCCCACTATAAATATAAGCGAAATTTTGCGGAGAGAAACCAACCCGCCAGCGAGCTCCAGTCTGGAGAAATAAAATAAAAAGTGAATAAACTGTGTTCCTAGAGTTGTTTCAAAGACTTAGTGATTTTCTAGATACTGAGACCGATTCTGAGAGTAGCCGCTACTAAGAGTAGCGAGACATACCATACTGAGGCCATTGCTAAGACTCATACTGAGACCATTGCTAAGACTCATATGCAAACGAATTACTGAGACGTATACTAAGAGACGAGTCATACATATAAGCCGTGACCCTCTGATCTGGGGAACGCCCTGAAATAACATAGACCGCTCGGGAAAAGAGATTGATACGCTACCGCATGCATTAGAGTAAATTAGTCACGCTACCGTACAGATTTAATTGTAATAAGAAGCCAGTAAGATAAAAAGAGTTGTATTAAAAAGCCTTGTAATAACTTTAGTATCAGCAATAGAATAAATAGCCCTACAACACAAGTATATTTTCAACTAAGTCACATTGGCCAACTGAATTTTCAAGTTGCGCATGTATGTCTTCCACTAAATTAGTTGGCCCAATTGGCCAACTACTGTGCATGCATGAACAATAAGCTAGGTTTTTTACTGGGTACATCAAAATTAAGATTTTTATTTTTTGAAAAAAACTTTTTGACTTTGTAATAAAAAAGCACTACAAAAGCAAACATACCTGTTGTACCACTTTGGGTAAGATTTTGAATTCCAAACTTCACAATTATACTTAAAATGTACTAAAGAAGTAATGTGTACAGTTTTATTGATATAGGAAATTGGGAACCATAGTCAGGAAGGTGGCACAGTGTGCGCTGGAATTTTGGGGGCACAATCTGTGCACCGTCAAAGCGCCATTTGTGCGCCAAAAGTTCAAAGGACCAAAAAAAAGCTCCCGCGGACAATTTCTTCTCTACTTCTTTCTACTTCTTCCAATTTGCTACATTTTTGCTTGTAATTGCATCTAAATCTTCACAGAATAGTCACATATTTGCCCATTTTGCCTATTACATTACTGATTTTGCACCAGTTGTGCACCTAAATGTACCAAACCCTTCATGTACGCTGCGCTTGTGCACCAAGATCCTTTGTGTGCACTGCGCTTGTGTGCCAAGATCCTTTGGGTGCGCCGCGCTTGTGCGCCAATGTGCGCCAAGACCCTTCATGTGCGCGGGAATTTTCCGCCAAAAAGGCCACCTTCTTGACTATGGATTGGTAAGTATTTTACCAACCTAATCTTTAAGATATCCCAACTTTGACTTTTTATATCTTGCCCTCTATTTAAGGATGCAATTTTTAGGGTTGCAATGTGATTATAATAAGCCCAATAATTTTGCAAAGTTATTGCAGTAAATAATAAATATGGATGCAAAATCATATCCTAGGTCAAATTTTAGGGTTTACAGTATCAAGATGCCATAGCATCCCTGTCACAGAAAAAGCTAAGAGAAAAAGAGTGCATTTAATTTTTTTAATGTAAACACAATAAAAAACAAATATGCAGCTAGAGGCCTACTATAAAATAAAAAAATAGAGGTCACTGTGTAAGTTTAGGCCTTTTTTCTAGCCCAGTGGTAGCCAGAATTTAAAAGATCTGAATCCAGCCAATAAATATTAAGTAAAACTTTATATGGGTTCCCAGTTTCAATATTTATTGTTTCATAAATCATGCACCTATGATCCTATCCTAACATAGGTCAGTGCTACGGTAGACTATCAACTAAAGGTTAAAACTATAAATAATAGTAGGCCTGAGTTTCGCATTCGAGCGTTTTTTATTTCAATGACTGCCATCACTGCCATGCCCCACGTTATTGTGAGTGCAAGGTTAGTCGGTCTAGGTTTTGCTTTCGTCAGCGGGACCTCACGAAATTTAACGTTTTTAAAAGTTTAAACTTGCGCAAAAAGTATAACAAATTTACAACATATACACCGTTGCATGCATTAAGAAGACTTTCGTAAAATTTTCTGCATAACCTGTGATAAAATCTGCTTGCAGACAGTTTGTTAGCAAAATTTTTTCGCGGAAAGTACATCCTGACCGAGGTGAGTTTATTTGATTATTTGCGTATAATAATTAATGCTTGATATGCTTTAAGCGACTTTATTTTAAGGCTAACGGTTGCAGGATCTTGTTTAAAGCAGAGGTGAAGCGTGTAAAATTTACATTGTAAATGAAATTAAAAATCAACTCAGTGTTGCTTTACTTATTAATTTAAACCGCAATCGTTCTCTTTTTGCTTTTTTTAAAATTTGGCTGCTAACTTTCTGACCCTTAAAAGTACGTTGGGATTTACTCAAATCGTCCTCCCTTACAACATCTTCACCGTCTCCTATTCCTAAGCTTTCCAAATAATGTTTCTGCTTTACCTTCGATGCGTTAATCCAAAAGCCATAATTCATTTTTTCTCGTAAATCATGTTTTTATGCGCCAACTGGGCGCCAGTTTTATTACCCCCAGTCCCCGGTGAGGTTCCCTAATGTGGTGGGCTGGGTAGCTCAACCAATCAGAATAATAGGCGCTAACTAAAAAAATCGGCGCCATGGAAATCTATAAATATAGCGCGGCTCGCAGCCGCCCTCGGATCAGACGTACGGCGCCCGCTGCGCTTCTCCCTCTCATCTTGTGTATACCCCTACCCCGGAATACGAAGAAGGCGACATCAGCTTCTTAATCAATAGTTAGATGTGATGGTTTTCGGCCTTTGCCGCCTTAGCGACTCGGACCTCAGTGTACCGGTCTCCACCTAAAAGTACACTGGCCTCCCACTCCTGACTCGAAGCCGGCCCCAGGTAGCTGATAATAAAGAGATTGTGGCGAGCGGCTAGGTCCTATAACAGAAGGAGACAGCGAGAGACTAGCAGGGAGATAGAGGAAAGGTAAGAATTGACAGCCCAGGAAAAGGAGACTGACAACCCCGCCGCCACCAGCTTGTACGGACCGCATCACCAATCGGCCCTGTCGAGATCAAGCTCCCGACTAATAGAGGATTATTGCCACCTCCTGATTAGTGTCTTTTAGCTGTCTACCCGTGTCATAGCCGTCTAAAGGGACTCTGCAGGGACAAGATCGCATGGCTAGGCAGGTACAGAGAGGACTTGTGCAGGGGGTTCTTGCTAGGCGGGGTCATAGGGTCGGATCAACGTACTATAGGATTACCAGGGGAGGATTAACTAGCTTTTGGCCTCAATGCGTCAACGAACGGATCTCTCAGCGATGAAATGAATAGCCTGAACTTCCAGAGCCGCAAACTCACTTATTACATTAATTTAGCCGCTACTGCGCCCGGGGCTGCGCTAAAGTGCATCCCGGCGCTAATCTCATTCACTCCGAATACCGGGATCTGTGTGGCCATAGGTCCACCGTGGCCGAAGCCAAACTGTTTAGCCGCTCATTGGCGCGCTCATTGCGATAAAGAAATAAAGAATTAAAAAGCTAATAGATTTATCCTGCTAACTTGGCTACTAATCCTGAATTGATTCGGAATCACTCAGTTATACCGGTATTATTATTATTAGTTTGGCTGCCCTAATGATTCAGCATAAGCGACGAATGAGCAGTATTGCCTAGCCTAGTCCTAATACCGAGAACGGGGCCCAGCAAGTGATACACCTGATAGAGCAGAACTGAGTAGCCTCTCACCCAACCAATCAGACGCTGTTCCAGTTGCCAAGTCACTAATCCGGCCAATCGTGCGCTAAGTCGCTGCAGGTTCAGATCTTCCGCTGATGACGCTGCTGGCTCAAATGATGATGATGTTGCTGCTGGCTCTAATGATGAAGCTGCTGATGATGATGCTGGATGCCGGCTTCTTCTTTAATCCGGGGGAAGGGGAAGTCTCAAGATAAGGGGGAGAGCCGATGAGCACAGCTTAGCACGTCCAGGCTAATCCAAGCGGGGAGGCCGTAGAAGCGCGCGGCCTTGCAGGACGTAGAAGCCGGTCCGGACGGTCGGAAGCGGTTCGTCCGAGGGCGGCGCCGAGCGGCGCTATTTATAGGTTTCCATGGCGCCGATTTGTTATAGTTAGCGCCGAATTTTCTGATTGGCTAGCGACAGTTTGTTATACTCAGCGCCGAATATTCTGATTGGTTGAGAGTTCAGCCACCCCGCCCCACCCCACCAGGGAACCTCACCGGGTTCCTCACAGGGAAACTGGCGCCAGGCTGTCGCGTAGAAAACATGATTTATGGGCAAAATGATTTATGGCTTTTTGGATTAACGCATCGTACAGTAAAGCGGAAACATACATTAGAAAGCTTAGGATTAGGAGAAGGTGAAGACGCCGAAGAGGAAGAGATTAGAGCAAAGCCTAAGATACTTTTAAGGGTCTGAAAGTTAGCTGTCAATTTTGACAGGCAAAAAGTAAAAGGAGAACAATGGGAAAGGGGGTCATAAATCATCCAACTGTCAAAAGCATCGGGCTAAAACCCCAGTCACGTGACGTCCCAGACGCAGTCTGGCGCCACGAACTAGAGGTCACGAGACGCGTAAACAACCCTGAACGTCTAGAGGTCAAAATATTAAAGCTTACAGAATTAATCTAGTAATGTTAGAATAAATTACAGGAAAGGCCCAAAAAGAAAATAGACTACTGGTAGTAGAGCAGTAGCGTAAAAAGACCCGTCAGCGCCAAGCCCGCGAATGAAAAAAGTGCGTCCTCATCAGATGCCAGAGCCAGATCAAAGCCAGATAATCTTCCCCTGGAAATCCCATAGTACGTTAATCCGACCTTATGAACCGCCTATAGCAAGAACCCCCTCTTTCAAGAAGTCCTTTCTGTACCTGCCTAGCCTTGCGATCTTGTCCCTGCAGAGACCCTTTAATGACACGGGTAGACAGCTAAAATGCATTAATTTGAGGTGGAAATAATCCTCTATTAGTCGGGAGCTTGATCTCGACAGGGCCGTCGGGTGATGCAGTCCGCAAAAGCTGGTGGCGGCGGGGTTGTAAGTTCTTAGCTTTACTCTCTCACCTTGCTCGTCTCTCGCTGTCTCCTGTTATAGGACCAGCCGCTCGCCACAATCTCTTTATTATCAGCTACCTGGGGCCGGCTTCGAGTCAGGAGTGGGAGGCCAGTGTACTTTTAGGTGGAGACTGGTCCGCTGAGGTCCGAGTTGCTAAGGCAACAAAGGCCGAAATCCATCATAACGGATTTGCGTTAACCAATGTATGAGCCGACGCATCTAAGAAACCATTTATTTGGCGGGCTGGTACCCCCATGATGGCTAACTGATAATTCAAACTTGGGTTCTGAGACTTGATGTGCATACATTGCCTCTCGAATATTTAAATTTGTGTTCATGGCTGCAAATGTGTCAGTGACTTTTTAGACATCTAGAGGGAGTTCTTAGATATATTTTAACACGAGTTGCAGGTGAGAAGGTGCTCAGGGAGGGCATAGTTCTTGATCCATTGCTCCTTAACCCTCGAGCCTTGTGTTCTGATCCTCAGAACAATTGAATTTAAAGTATTCACCACACTAGCAACGAGTGGCCTAAGGAACAGGGGACTTCAACATGCCAGCAAACCGAGCAATCTTTTCAGTTCGAAACAAAACACACAGGTAAGATTTACGAGCTAATGTGTATTTGGAAAAGTTTCTTAACTTTCTTCCCAAAGTCCATGGAACGGAGGCCCAAGTAAGGGATCAAGACATGGTCACCTGTAAATTTTTCCTTCTAAAAGTTATATTGGTGGGTAAACTTTTCTCTAAGAAACTTAGCTCGTATTAATGATTCCGGAGAAATGGCTCGGAGGCTATTATCCCCTGCATCGTAACAAACCGGGTAATCTGCTTACACTGTAGTGGTTAATCGATTTATATTGGCCGGTTAAATAAAACTTAACATTAGACTGTCATGCTTATGATGGTTATTGATTTACTTTATATTTGGGTTACTTTGCGAACTTGTATAGAATTTAACACGAAAAAATAGGCATTTCTAATCTAATAAATGGCAGGATTTTTACATTACCGGATTCAGGAGAATCATAATTATTAGTGTGAATAAATACGGTAAGCTGGAAGGAAGGCTTAATAATGATCCAAAATAATTCTAAAACCCAAAAGCCATTGATTGCAATCAACTGAGAAAAAAATTGTTAAAAAATCAATCAAAAATCCAATAAAAAGTATCGGAAATGAAAACTGATTAAAAATGTTTACGCGTAAATTATGAGGTAAATTGGTTAATATTTATGACAGCTTTTCTTTGAAGGTTACAGGCGGAGAAAACGGAAAAAAATATAAACAAGTATTTTTCTTCGCAAGAAGAGTTCTTTGGGCAGTGAAAGCTTGGTTTAATCAAGAATGAAAGCATCATAAAAATAGCTTCTCCAATTTACTGTTTCAGTGAGCTGATCTAAACAGCGGCATTGGAAACCTGGCGAATCATGAGCGCCAGTCCAACGATGGTGGAGATGAGCATGCAGCCCGCTACGACGCTGCACCAGATGATCAGCCGATTGAACGTGTCGGAGTTCTGGAAGCTCGAGCCGGTAGTGCCGCGTTCCGCCGGTACAGCGTAAAACACCCTGCAGCCGTTGATGTTGCAGGTGGCCAGCTCGCTGGTGGAGCCGGAACAGGCGGACCCGGAACCCGAAGCTGCTGGGCAGCCGCAGACTCGGTTGCGGGACATGATGCCGCTGTTAGCCAGCCCGGCGACCCAGCTGCCCCAGCTGCACCATCCGCCGTCAACGCTGGAGACGGTAGTTGTCTGGCAAGAGCTGATGTTACACGGATAGTCTTCGCTCGAGATGCCCGAGCAGTTCAAGCCGACATTGTTTGGAGCGGGGCAATTGCAATCGCGAGTTCTGCCGAGAAGTTGAGTGGTAAATACATAAAAATTTTCTGCTTGGAAAAAACTTACAAAGTGAATAAACCCTGGATAACCAACGGAAGCTCACCGTGTCAGGACCCCGTAGCCGCTATTCAGACTGCTCCAAGCGCACCAGGTCCCATTCACCTGAGTGAGGGACTCGCTTGAACTGCCAGAGCAGCTGGCACCGGCGTAGGCGGGGCTCGGACAGCTGCAGCTGCGATTTCTTGTCCCGACGCCCGCTGTCACCGTGTAGGCGCTCCAGGTGCACCAGCCGCCGTCAACAACAGCACCGGTGTCGTTGGATGAACCCTGACAAGTGAGGCCGCCAAAAGCTTGCGCTGAACAGTTGCAGGTCCGCAGTCGGGTAGCGTAGCCAGAGTTGACAGTGAAGCCACTCCATGGACACCAGGTGCCATTCACTGCCAGTCCCGTTTCGCTGCTATTTCCCGAGCAGTTCAGGCCGGAGTAGGCGGGCGCACTGCAGTTGCACTCTCTGGTTCGGGTTCCATAGGCTCCGTTAACTGTGTAGCCGCTCCACGGGCACCAGTTGCCGTTGACAGTCAGTCCGGTATCGTTTCCGGACCCTGGGCAGCTGCTTGAACCGCCGTAAGCGGCCTCCGGGCAGGAGCAATTGCGTAGCCTCGTTGCATAGGCTCCCGAGGGCGAATAGCTGCTCCAAGCGCACCAGCTGGCATTCACCGCCAAGCCGGTATCGTTACTGCTTCCGGGACAGTCAAGTCCAGTGTAGGCCGGGGCGCTGCAGTTGCAGGATCTAGTTCGAGTTCCATATGCGCCGTTGACAACGTAGCCGCTCCAGGCGCACCAAGTCCCATTTACGATTAGTCCAGTGTCGTTAGCTGAGCCGGGGCAAGTGGCTGAGCCGCCGTACGCAGCTTCTGGGCAGGAGCAATTTCTGGTTCTTGTTGCATAGGCGCCAACAACTGTGTAACTGCTCCACGAGCACCAAGTAGCGTTTGCCACCAGACCCGTATCATTTCCGCTACCCGGACAATCCAGACCGCCAAAAGCTGGTGCACTACAGTTGCACGCCCTGGTTCGTGTGCCATAAGCTCCGTTGACAACATAGCTACTCCAGGCGCACCAAGTGCCATTTACCGTAGCGCCAGTCTCTGAAGCGTTACCTGGGCAGTTTGCTCCACCGCCAGAAGGTGCCGGACAATTGCAGGTGCGATTTCGTGTGGCAGTGGAGCCGCTAAACGTGTAGGCCGACCAAGCACACCATTGACCATTCACGACTGTGTTTTCGCACGGCAACGAATGGCTCGCCACTTCGGCACTGGATAGTTGTTCAAAGCGCCACGTTGAAGAACTGCTGCTTAATAGTCTTCCAACTTCGTGACCACTCACGGTAGCTCTCGATAAGTAATAGCCACTTGAAGTGTTCCAGGAAGACTGTATGGTGTACACTCCTGGCGTTGCTGTAGCCTTGATATCCCAGAATTCGCGCTCCACAGAAACATGATCTGACACAACGTCTGTTCCGTCTGTCGTAATTACAATGAAATTCGTGGCGCACGGCAGGGGAATACGCAGAATGAAAAACCCATTGCCCTGGGGCATCACTTCGAAAATGGTGGTGGCGGTCGAGCTAAGCACCATTCGAGGTGAGCCAAAGGCTCCGAGTGGCACGCCGCCAGTAGCTTGCGAGAGCGACATGTTGCAGTAGGTACCGCCACTTCCACAGCCCTCATTGAAGTAGATGCGATAGAAGCCCCAATTCATAGCCAGGCCCGTGTAGGTGCGGTACTTCCTGTAGTAGGGGCAAATCCGGGTCTTCCTGTTGGGCTGATAGTACTTCTCTGTTGAACACCAAATCAGATACCAGCGATGCGCATCTACTGACGTGCAGTCATCATAGCATTTCCCCTTGTAGTAAAACGGAAACGTGCAATTGCCATTCTGGTCAGTCTGTAAAGTTCCGGATATGGAATAGTTACCTATTTGCGGTGGCATGTAAAATGGTGCCGAAGAGCTGAGCGAAGCACAACTCGGATCATTCTTTCCAGCCAGAGTGTACGCGCAATATTTGTAGTTTGAATCGATAAAACTTGTCAACATCACGTCCTTAGTGGCGCACCATGGCTCCCCAGACGTCGAGATGCAGTCATAGTGGCAGGCTCCGTTGTAGAGGAACGGGAAATAGCAGCGGGTACCGCTACCTGCTCCACCGTACAGCACAGATGGCTCAGACGAAGTTGTTACGGAGCTGAGGCCGCTGCAGTTGGGCTTGGTCAAGTCGCTGAGCTTGAACTTGCAGTAATTGAACATGCTATCCGTTCCGTAGTTGCAGGACGTGGCGCACCAGTAGTTGCAGTAGCCATTGTAGTCGCAGTAAGGCGTAGTAGATGGATCGGTCGCAGACGTGTCACCCGTGCAGTCATTGTAGGTCACTCCAGAGTATATGAACGGGAAAAAGCATTGGGTGCCCGACGTGTCAGCTTGGCCCGGGTCTATGAGGATCTGCGAGTTGCTGGTTGACCCGGAAGGGTTGCAGGTGGCGTCAGCTGACCAGATCAGGCTGGCAGCCAAGAGTCCGACCAGAAAGTTGCAGGTTGCCATTGGTGGTGGGCTAGTGAGCCAGAGAGAGAATTTGGGCGAGAGAATAGGGCGAGTCAAAAACTTTTATCCTGTTCGCCTGGGCAGCGACGTCAGAAGGAAATTTAAAATTAAATTGAGAAGAATGCGCGGCGAGGTGGTTGATGAGGCGGTCTGCACTCAACCCACAAAAAAATTATTTTTCTTTGGAAAAGTGGCAGCTCATTGTGTGGCGGGCGCTTGATCGCATGAAGAAACCTTTTTGACAGAGTAATTAATTTCTCAGAGAGGGCTCAACTGCGTCTGTGAAGTCCCCCAACTGCGAAAGCCAATTCATCGGTCCTTGGGGTGGCAGCTGCTGCAGTGCCCGCATAGCTTGAGCACAGCACCTGAGAGATAGGGGAGAGGTGTCATAAAAGTGTTGCGGCATAGATATGCCTCGCTTTGAGCCCCGCGGCTCTCTAATTATGCTTGTCCTGCCACAGCGGGTGACTAATTTTTTGTGTTTTGACACTCCGCAGTTGAAAGAAAAGCGGAGGGAGAGTGGAGGGCAAGACAGCAACACCCCGATGACGCTCGCAACAGAAGTAACTGGAATATGCATATTCAGCTGCTCTATGGACGTCTTTGCCGGTTTAATTTCAAGCTAGTACAAATTTCTAGGCTCATAAACATTTCTATCATCTCCTATTTGACGTTTTCTACTGTGGCTTGGCCAAGTGTTGTTTTAACACGACAATTTCGCACATTCAGTGGCGCCATTTTTTTATAGCCGCGCGCTGCTTCATCGCTCAAGTAGGGACGCATTCGAGCGGAAAACGCTTTACACTTATTTTCCATCGAAGCAGTTACCCTTCGGCTTCGACCGCGCACCCATGCTGTTTTAAATTGGCACAACCACTTTTAAGCGTTGCTTTTGCCTAATTAAATTAACATAATTTTATGGCCTCGGCCTGCAGCTGCGAACTGTGTGATCTGACAATGTGATCTAAAGTAGCCTGACTTACAGTATGCTTGGACTGGTTCGATTCTACGGTATTTAGTGTTAACAAACCCATGAGCTTTTTTTTGTTTAGTGCTCTTTAATGTTTCAATAGGTACGACTTTGTATCATTTTTTCGTCAGTTGATTTGCTCTACTGGGCAGCTAGAACTCGGCGCTTCTTCGACTGTTTGATGGCAGATGCGGCCCCCGAGGGAACCATGAACGCTGCTTTTGAACAGATAATCAGATAGCTAATAGAATACTGATACTAATAATAATAATAACAGACGCTGACAGGTAAACCTGTAGCGCGGGTGCTGATGCAGGTGAAGACTTCACACCCGTTGCACCTGAAACACTCTCGGACATGCTAGGCACCCCACTGCCGGCTCCATCTTTGTTATTTTGAACCTGCCTGGCGAACAGTGAATCCTCACTCACAAAGCCGCACAGTGACAGGATAAGATGGGCCTGCTTCAGGATCAGTTATTACCCAGCATATGCTGGTACCCAATTACAGCTGGGTGGACTGAAGCAATGCGGGATTAAGTGCCTTGCTCAAGGGCACAAATTGTCTCCTAGGGGCCGGGACTCGAACCCACAACCTTCCGGTCATAAGGCAGGCACCCTAGCCACTAGGCTACAACTCCCTACAACTACCAGAATACTGATACATTACTAATCCAGCTGATGTATTAGGCATCTTACTGACATATTACAGAACCTGCGCTCATAGTCCTACTGATTCACTAGACATCCTGCTGACACATTAGAAAACCGGCTAACACATTGACTGTGACTCAATTTTTCACTTTGGCACACAAAACGGAAACAAAACAAAACGCAAGATCACGCAGGATCGGTGCCGGATTATTATTTTGGTGCAACTGTGAGTCGGATAGTCGGACAAAGGCATGGCTTGCATGCATCCGCCGGTGGAGATAGTCTGTCAAATCGCGTAAAATCATTTCGAACCAACCGAGCGTGTCGTGGAGAAATAATATCTCGCTAAAAAATCATTTTAAATTTCGCGAACAAGAAAGCAAAGATTCTCATCAGTGCGGCAAAAAGCATTATTGAAGCTGCATTCGCTGTCACATTTTGAAAATTTAAACGCAAAAATATGCATGGAGGGAAGTAAAATTCTCGCCGAACAGAAAGGCTGCCGGCGCCTAATGGCGTTAGGAAAGAGGCGCCTAGGCTGATTCGGGAAACAAAAGCTCCCCCTGCATCTCCCTATTGTGAGACTCGCTTGATGGTGAGCCTGGTAACAGATAAACAAAGACAGTTTATTTAAATCCTCTGGGAGCCGCAATTATTGCGCAAGCATTAAAATGCCGCGTCTCTGCAGCTACTTCTGTGCTCTGGCTCTGGGCTGCTGCCTGATCTCCGGTGCCGTCTGCCGCCAGCTGCAGCGCTCCAACATCGGCTGCTTCAATGACCCGCTCTTCAACGCGGAGAGAGACTTGAGGGAGCTGAAGGACCTCGGCTTCAACAGGCTGGGCGACACGGCCTTGCAGCAGGGAACTTACGAGAACTGGAAGTCCAATGCGTCGGTGCGAAGCTCCCAGATGACTCACGAGCTGTGCGCCGGCGTGTGCGCTCTGGGCGGCTTCCGCTACATGGCGCTGCAGGCTACCGAGTGGTGCTACTGCAGCAACTCGTACGGGAGCTTCGGAAGCGTCCCTCTGACCGACTGCTACCAGGGCTGCGCAGGAAATCCGGCCCAGAACTGCGGCGCTCCGTTTCGGAACTTCGTTATTGAGCTGAGCTACCGCCACGGTGAGTTCCCGGGGCTGAACAGTCAAGAAAAGAAGTCAAAATATCAGTTTTGAAGCATTAAGTTAGAAAAGCAAGGCGACACACAGCTCCCATACCTTGGCATTCAGGCAAAAGCTTCTTCGTTGACGGAAGCCGAAGCTTTGCCAGAGTCAACAAGCCGGAGGCCGTTGCTTTTGCCACCGTGAGCGCTCGTGGACTTATCGAATGCCTTGAGCTGTGCGGTGCCGGCTGCCAGGCGGTGATCTTCAACCAGCAGCAGCGCCTGTGCCACCTGCTGGAGTACGCGGTGGTGCCGGCCACCCTCAGCAGCGCCAGCAGCGGCGACTTCTTTGTGCGTGGCTGATTCGGTTGACCTCATTAGATTAGGTCGATTTTGTACACGCAAACTAATGTTGCCGTGGAAGCATTGCCAGCAATCTGGATACGTTTTACAAGTAAAATTTCAGACAGAACAGAGTGTGATAGCTATTTGAGAATCCAAGCATCTTATCTGAGAATTAAAAAAATAAACTCTTTAACTTCTTAAACTCTTCCTTCTATTTATTCAAGCCGATCCGCATCAACAAATCGCCAGATTTTTGCGTCTTTTTCTGATTAATGAGCTGTCTGAGCCCACGTCCTAATCCTTTCAGGCTCTTGTTGGCACCCAGATCTGCTTTTAGACTTCAAATACAACAGCTGAAAAAAAATGCAATTGTGACTTAAAAGTTTTGAATGGGCTTGAAGGTGCTTGAGTCTATTTTAAACCTTCGGGTAATGCCGTACACCAAGATTAACTGCAACCCGCTGTCAGGCAGTAATGAAGCGTCACAAGGCGACCCTCAAGGCCTGGGCTCAATCAAAGGTCGCGCCGCCTGGTAGAATCGGAGGCGCCGACGTCAGCCAGCAGGGAATCGACGAAATACCGAGTCCGCGCTTGTCCTCGCCGGTAGGGCGCCTGTAATGTAAGAAGCAGCACCTTCTGCACCGGCTCCGGGCAGTACGAATCGTCGCGGATAACGTGGCCTGCCAGCTGGAGTCGCCGACCAGTTCGCTTGAACGGTCCAGGCCGGAGTTAGACACCTGCTCGAAGCTGATTTTAAAGGCGGCGCGCACCGCATTCACTAGCGATTCCGTCAGCGTCCAGATCTCAGCGCTGCTGTACAGCAGGGCGGTCTCGATCGTCGAGGTAGACGAACTGCTAAAGGCGCGAAAGTTCCGGCAGCGCTTCGGAAGGACATCGCAGTCTCGATGTCGTACGGCACGCAGAGCATCTCGTGCTCAATGCAAAATTGCCTTGCAAATAAATATGCTGCAGAATAGGCTTATATTAAAGAGTGTACCTGGCAATGCCTTCGATGCTCTTTCCTACCAACGAACAACCGACTAACCGACCGACAGACCTCAAAACCACATCAGCAACTTTCAGCTCTTGTCTCTCCCCCTAAACGAACACTGTTATATTAAAATCTCATTTCAAGGTCGTTGATTGGTGTAAGTCAGTCCAGCAGCTCTTGTAATCTCTTGACGGTGATTCTCTTGTCTTCAATTTCCTTGAGGAAATGCCATGAGAGCTCAAGAACAGAAAAATTGAGATTTGAGGGAACCAAAAACCGACACAAACTGTACAAATCGACTGTTTTTGGGACCGGAAAGTCACGGCTCTTTGTTGCCGGCACGTGGATGACTATTCACAGAGGAAAATTGAAAACGAATTTAATGCAGACAGATACAGAAATAGATGCGCAGAATTAATCGCAAAAAATTGTCAATCCTTCAGAAGGCCAGGTTGCATTCGATAAGGTCGTCAAGGTTCAGCGACTCAACAATAGTAGCAGCAGGCACTTTATTGGGGAAAAAAGTGAACAAAAGCAGACCAATCGGCAAATCCCTTTTAGACAGAATGCAATCACTATACGTATTTTTTTAATTCAAATTTCAGCTGATCAAATCATTTAGCTGTGGCAAAATTCGCAACAATCCGAGCAAAATATAAGCGTTGAATCGTTCGAGAGTGCCCCCAAAACTGAGCACCGTTTTAGCGTGCCTCAGTGACCATAATATGAAATTTCGTTATGCATTTTTCAAATCAGTTGTCAAGTGTAAAGTTCGCCTCAGCTGTGCCCGCAGATCGCTCTCCGAAGTGTGCACGCGCTCAATGGCGACCAGCTCTGCACCGAGCGATAAGGCGACAGTTATAAGCCGAGAAACTCGAGCCTTCACTGCAGGTCAAGCGAAAGAAAAAGCTACTCCACCGTTGTGGTAAAAACTTTGCAAGCTGTCAGTTTTTAAAATGAGTTCGTTCACGGACGACATCGGCGTCTCCTGCCTGCAGGAGGAGTGCAACACCACCTGGCTGAACACCGGCAACCTGCCCGCCTTGGTTTTCCTGAACAGTGAGCCTAATAAGCTATTGTTTGTTGTTGTCAGGCACTCTCCCAGGGGATGTTTTGGTTTAATTTTACGAGTACGCTGACCAGTGCGTCTGAATTTTATTTTCAATCACTAACTTCCATAATAACCCTCCCAGCCTTGCCAATTTCTGACCGAGCGCTGGTGATAGCTTCCATCGTGACTGCCCTCCTTAGCAACTGCCTGTACGTCATCCAGATCGCGGTGCTGGTGCGCAGAAAGTGCAGCTACAATTACATCAAGCTGGCCTCCACCCTGCTTGCCCTGTATCCGGTGAGTTCGGGGCCAGAATTAACACGAATCACACGGGGAGAGACAATTAACCGGTGAGATTCTTACGCAGGCGTTATTCGAATTTCAGGTCTACCTGAATCTCAGCTGCATCGCTATGATGATACCCAGGGCATTGTCTTTCATCTCTGTTCTAGTTGGCGCGTAAGTTCCTCATCTAGTAGAGCCATCATTGCATCTGGATGCCATACCTAAGGAATAATTTGGACTTTTAGAGAGCCTACACGAATAGTGCAATTTAAGAAGATTAAAAAATGTATCAAGAAAGCTACTCAGAATGGGTAGAAAAGTCTGCATGAAGTGTCAGGAATGTAGTTCAAGGGGCGGAAAAGCTTGTTTTCAAGGTGCATTCCGGATGCCAAAAAACAGTGCTAGGAAGACGTAGATTGATGACTCAATCCCTGAAACAAACCCGCACTGGAACCGCAGCTACACGATGATCGTGTTCTGCGACTTCTCCAACATGATCTCATTCGTGTTTGGCGGCTTCAAGCGGCTGCTGGAGAAGATGGAAGGCCAGGAGCTTCAGCGGCCCGGCTGCTGCGCTTGCCTGCCGAAAACTAAATGGACCAAGTGAGCTGTGGCTGATGAAGGGGTATTGGAGATGGGGATTGCTTAATGACTGTCTTCTGGCGCATTTTTAAACTATGCAGGATATTGGCTGTGTCTGCTTTGTTGACTGTATTTCTATGACTATACTATAGTTAATTTCTTTTTGGCCTTACATTGTCTGAATCGTGTTGTCTGTTTAACTGTAATAACTTGTCTGTTTTCCTGTATCAGCTTGTCTGTCGTCCTAAAGTAGCTTGTCGGTTTTCCTGTATCGGCTTGTCTGTTTTCCTGTATCAGCGTGTCTGTTTTCCTGTATCAGCGTGTCTGTTTTCCTGTATCAGCGTGTCTGTTTTCCTGTATCGGCTTTTCTATTTTCCTGTATCGGCTTGTCTGTTTTCCTGTATCAGCGTGTCTGTTTTCCTGTATCAGCGTGTCTGTTTTCCTGCATCGGCTTGTCTGTTTTCCTGTATCGGCGTGTCTGTTTTCCTGTATCAGCGTGTCTGTTTTCCTGCATCGGCTTGTCTGTTTTCCTGTATCGGCTAGTCTATTTTCCTGTATCGGCTAGTCTGTTTTCCTGTATCGGCTAGTCTGTTTTCCTGTATCGAGGTCATTTGTCTTGAACGCTGCTGTCCTAGTCTGTAACTCTGCGGCCTGTATTCCTACACAATTACTAGCCATCAGGCTGCAATCTTTCATCCATCTGCAGGAGGCGAGTGGTGGTGGTGCGCGCCCTGGTGCGGCAGGGCAAACTGGTGTACTACATCTACCTGGTGCTGGCGGCTGTCCTGCTGCTCAACGGCAACTACGAGACCCGGCCGCTGGAGTTCAACAGGCCGCTGTTCTGGCTGAGCCTCATCGCGGGTGTCTCCCGTTTCGTGGCCACCATCTCCCTGGTGACCTTCGTCCGCTCAGTGATCAAGGTGCTGGCCGGGTACAGCCTCGGCAAGAAGTTCATTGCCCTGCAGGTCATCAACATCTTCCACCTGGTCACCGGCATCATGACCACCCTGCTGAAGAATCGGAATCTGCCCATGAGGAATTACGGACTCGTGTCGGTTGCTAATCCGCATCGATCGTGAGTTTTCTGAACAGATTTGCGTGATTTTCGATTCTTTTTTTCGTGTAGAGGTCTTGGTTTTCAATCGGTCGGTGGATCGCGGGTCTTTGTTTCATAAGTTTCTGGTTGAGTCAGTGGGTTATTGAGTCCTGGGTCTTTTTGGTTCACTAGGCCGTTTTTTTAGCTAATGGGAGTCATTTGGGTAACGCGGCTACTTGTTTGTGCTTCATCGATTTATCAAGGAATGGGAAATTCAGTTGGGTATTTGTGAAATGTCATTCAACTGATCAACTATTCACTGGGCTATGGGAACTAGATTCATTGAGTCAATGAGTCTTTTTTTAATAATTTATCTGCTCACTAAACTGTTACTTACAGACTGTAGGGTTACAATAAAGGTCAAATGTCACACAAATCCCCGCGCACTCGTACCGCAGTTTACGGCTGCTTCGCGGTGGTGATTGTCACCGGCCTCTGCCAGTTGTGGGCCTTCATCCTGTTCCACCGGTCACCCAAGCCCAACCAGGCTCCAGTCGAGGCACCGGAGCGCCACCAGTCGCAGTCCCAGTCGGCCCGAAGGACCTCGTCAAGCTTCACAGTTGACACGGTGCAGTCCAGCCTGGGCGCGTCCGGCATTGTTGACGATTCGGTCCGATCCACGGTGGATGAAGACGAGCTGGCGGAAGTTCAGGTCCATCCGAGGCAGCGCTTCAGTGAGGCCGTCTGATACCTGGGACTTGCTGGGGGGATGCCCCTCACTGTCAGTCTGTCTATGGATTAATTTGACTGTTTGACTGGCAGGCTTGCAAATTTAAACTCCACAGGGTCACGATGACTGAGGAAGTCGATGCAGCGTGTAGGTTAAGGCGGGTCAAGCAACTGAGGTCACAAGCGAAATAAAATCTGAACTCCAAAATCTTAAAACTCACTGTGCAAACACTCTACTGCTGCGAGCAGTAGCCAGTTGCAAAAGTTTATTTTTATAATTCTCCAGGGTTTTATATGCCCCCATTGCGAACCCCATCTAGAGTTTCTTAACAATACTAGCGTAGAGAGTCCTTAGCTCTAAATGCCTCTATGCTGTGAAACATAGTTTCCTAATTTTTTCTACCAACATATTTTATGCTTCAATTTTTTTACAAAACTTTTGCAACAGTCATGTTTTGCTATCTAATCTACCTGGAACAATTTTTTGTCAATGTTAACTTGCAAAAATGCTGTCGAAATTCAATTTAAGTTCTATCAATTTTGCGAACATGATAGAGAGCTGGTTTGTTTCTTTGTGTATCTATTCTAACTATCTATTTATCTATCTATCTATCTATCTATTTATCTATCTATCTATCTATCTATCTATCTATCTATCTATCTATCTATCTATCTATCTATCTATCTATCTATCTATCTATCTATCTATCTATCTATCTATCTATCTATCTATCTATCTATCTATCTATCTATCTATCTATCTATCTATCTATCTATCTATCTATCTATCTATCTATCTATCTATCTATCTATCTATCTATCTATCTATCTATCTATCTATCTATCTATCTATCTATCTATCTATCTATCTATCTATCTATCTATCTATCTATCTATCTATCTATCTATCTATCTATCTATCTATCTATCTATCTATCTATCTATCTATCTATCTATCTATCTATCTATCTATCTATCTATCTATCTATCTATCTATCTATCTATCTATCTATCTATCTATCTATCTATCTATCTATCTATCTATCTATCTATCTATCTATCTATCTATCTATCTATCTATCTATCTATCTATCTATCTATCTATCTATCTATCTATCTATCTATCTATCTATCTATCTATCTATCTATCTATCTATCTATCTATCTATCTATCTATCTATCTATCTATCTATCTATCTATCTATCTATCTATCTATCTATCTATCTATCTATCTATCTATCTATCTATCTATCTATCTATCTATCTATCTATCTATCTATCTATCTATCTATCTATCTATCTATCTATCTATCTATCTATCTATCTATCTATCTATCTATCTATCTATCTATCTATCTATCTATCTATCTATCTATCTATCTATCTATCTATCTATCTATCTATCTATCTATCTATCTATCTATCTATCTATCTATCTATCTATCTATCTATCTATCTATCTATCTATCTATCATTGCAAGGCTTATGTGATCTGTTTTAGAGTCCACAGAGCCCCAGCTCCACAATAATAATGGAGGCGCAGGACATGCGCCCAGTTGAAAGTCAGTCCAAGATGGAATTCCATGACTGCACGGACCGCTGCACACCTGGGGAGCGGGCAAGGCAGTTATTGTGATACAGTCTGTTTCTCTCTCATTGCTTCGGAACAAAGAAGGAAGATGCGATCCTGAAAGAATGTCTGGCCAGAGGAAGGATGCAGCTCTAATTCAATATTTTTATCCAATTTAGTCTTTGTTCATCCCTGGGTATCTTGGGTTAAAAAGGCAGTTTTTAAAAAGTGGAATCTGGGCGCCCATCAGCCGCAGTCAATAACCACTTTATAGTCAGTGGCATCCCGGCCCTTTGGGAATTCCGGCCTAATGCTCCGGCCGGCAATTACTGGCCCGGGCTGTGTGACTGACAGCTCTGGGAGGAGGGAGAGGCCGATGGGGTTGCGTCACAGCCGCAGTGGGACCCTGAAGGCCAGTCCTTATCTGATGGAAGACTGTATGCGGATATTTTTGTCTATTCGCGGGCATTTTCGAATGTATGGGATGCTGCCTCCGAATATTTGGTAGCCAAAGGACAGGAATGATTTCAATGGCCATACAAAAATTATTTGATTGAGATGCGCAAAGCTAGATGTCTGCTGGTTTTTGCAGTTGGTTTAAACTGATTCACGTGAGGAAATTCTTTATTAGATCAAGATGACAAATTTAAAATTAGAGCCTTAAATTCCTCAAGGACACCTTAAGTAGAAGGACGGAACACTTCGTTTCTTGGAAAGTTTTTGGAGTCTAATCTTCGCGAAAAAATACACTACGGAGATAGGAAATTTGCAGATTTTCGACATAAAATTAAAGATTGCGCTCGATTGGAAGCAGAAGCAGAAATTCCTACACAGACAAGTGAGTTTGGCAATAAATTTCAATTAAAAATGTATACGAAAAGAACGAAATTACAAAACAAAAAAGTGAGACTTCGAAAAGACTCTGGGAGATTCCAATAGAAACAAGTGAGATTGGAGCGAGATTCCAATAGAGACAAGTGAGATTAGAGCGAGATTCCAATAGAGACGCGTGAGATTGGAGCGAGATTCCAATAGAGACGCGTGAGATTGGAGCGAGATTCCAATAGAGACAAGTGAGATTAGAGCGAGATTCCAATAGAGACGCGTGAGATTGGAGCGAGATTCCAATAGAGACGCGTGAGATTGGAGCGAGATTCCAATAGAGACAAGTGAGATTAGAGCGAGATTCCAATAGAGACGCGTGAGATTGGAGCGAGATTCCAATAGAGACAAGTGAGATTAGAGCGAGATTCCAATATAGACACGTGAGATTAGAACGAGATTCCAATAGAGACATGTAAGATTAGAGCGAGATTCTAATAGGGACACGTGAGAATCAGTTCTAAACAGACACAGGCCAGATGGAAACTTGCACTAGGAGTCGGCAACTTGTGCGTGAGGCTTGGCTACTGGCCCCATTTAAAGTCTTAAACTAAATTTAAAAAAGTTGATCAAATTATTCGCACTTCGAACAAAACAGTTCTGCTTTTTCCCGAATTAATTGCCCCTCCCAGTTGAGTTTGACAGAATAGAGACAAAGCAAAGCGAAGCGAAGAAAAAAAGCTGGGGCATCAAAGTTGATGCTGGGAAAGCGTGGGATTGGCTCCGCCCCGCACCCACCTGAGATGAGGCTGGGCCGGGCCGCCCCCCGCTGTGAACCCCGGCCCCAGACTCCATGCCGGAACCATCAATTTACAGGCAGCTCCATCTAGCCACAGCAAATATTTCAACAGTCAGGGGCCAACAAAAAGGCGGAAGCTCTCATTGGGAACTCGGTGAAGTGCCCTTAACTGGCACCTGCGGAGCCGGATGCAACATAAATACCTGTTGTTGTTGTTGGTGGTGTTGGTTGGTTGGCTGTATGGTTTCCGTTGTGTGGCCCGGCAACAAGATTAGGGACTGACAATTAATTGCAGCTGGGTATGAGATAATGAGGGAGGCGCTGGTCTGACTGCGAGTTAGCTATTCAGCTTTCCACGGCACTTGAGAATTTTGTGTTTTTTTAATGCGGGTTTGACATGCGCTGCCATGCGAGACTTTAACTGTGGGGCTGAATAAAATACTTCAGTATATTTTGAGAGGTCAAAACAGGCTTTCCAATTTCTAAAGAATGCAAATTTTAATTGCATCAATTAAAGCATAACATTAGGGCGGTAAATTAGATATTTTTTCCAATAAATCGAATCACAAGAGGCTTAAATTTTCTAAATCAATTATTAATCTGCAAATAATTTGCATAAGGCGCGCTAGTTCCGACATTAGTGGCGCTGAATCTGACATTAGTGGCGCTGAATCTGACATTAGTGGCGCTGAATCTGACATTAGTGGCGCTGAATCTGACATTAGTGACGCTGAATCTGACATTAGTGGCGCTGAATCTGACATTAGTGGCGCTGAATCTGACATTAGTGGCGCTGAATCTGACATTAGTGGCGCTGAATCTGACATTAGTGGCGCTGAATCTGACATTAGTCGCGCTGAATCTGACATTAGTGGCGCTGAATCTGACATTAGTGGCGCTGAATCTGACATTAGTGGCGCTGAATCTGACATTAGTGGCGCTGAATCTGACATTAGTCGCGCTGAATCTGACATTAGTGACGCTAAATCTGACATTAGTGGCGCTAAATCTGACATTAGTGGCGCTGAATCTGACATTAGTGACGCTAAATCTGACATTAGTGGCGCTAAATCTGACATTAGTGGCGCTGAATCTGACATTAGTAGCGCTAAATCTGACATTAGTGACGCTAAATCTGACATTAGTGGCGCTAAATCTGACAATAGTGGCGCTTAATCTGACATTAGTAGCGCTAAATCTTTCTAAAACAAGCTAATTTTCGTTCATTGGCAATGAGCTAAAAAAATACAGTTTAAATAATAACGTCATTCAGAATTTACCCGAGATTTCTCCTGAACCTTTCTGCTTCCCAAATAGGGAAGGAGAACTCCCTGGAGGCTGGGATCGCAATGACGCACACAATTTCCTTCATATTTAATTGTTATCCATATGCCTAGCTGCTCAGAAGCATAACTTTTTTGCTTCTTTCCATCCATGAAAAATCAAGATGTTCGGCATCAAACCACGGGGAAGTCAGTCAGTCAGTCTGTCTGTCAGTCAGTCTGCCTGCCTGTCAGTCCAATTTGATTGACAAGTTGCAAGCGCGCGCCCCCGTACATTTTCGGTTTGTTTTACTAAGCCCCGGTCCAGGTGGACTGAAAGAGGGAACGGGGAGCAGGCAGAGGCGGAGCTCGAGAAATCCGAAAGGTTTGCCTGGCCTTGTTCGCCAGCGCAGCAAAACAAAAACATCATTTCGCGCAGTTCGTTAACCTCTTGCTTAGAACAACACGGCCTGACAGTGCGCTCTGGCTGTGGACGGAGCAACAATGGGTCCTGTCGGGAGGAACAGTGGAAATTGGGGGAGCAGCTGCGCCGTCTCAAAATCTCGCTGTGACCCCCCAAATGATGCTTAGGATTCCTAAAATTTGCTACGACGAATAGCTGTGGCGACTGTCTAGGGAAAGTGAAATCAAGTGTTGAAGAGTGGTGGAGAATGAGTTAGGTCAAGAGAATAGTCTTGATTAAAGTGCAGGTAAATCAGATAAAGGACGAGCAATTGTGTGGGGGAACTGAGCTAGAGTGAGGGAGAGAGAATAAAAGGAAGGGAGGGCGAGGGAGAGTCAAGGAGAGTGAGGGAGAGTGAGGGAGATGGGGGAGAGTGGGGGAGAGCGGAGAGAGCGGCGGAAAGTGAGGGAGAGTGAGGGACAGCGAGGGAGAGTGAAGGAGAGTGAAGGAGAGTGAAGGAGAGTGAATGAGAGTGAGGGAGAGCGGGGGAGAGTGAGGTAGAGCGGGGGAGAGTGAGGTAGAGCGGGGGAGAGTGAGGGAGAGTGAGGGAGAATGGAGGAGAGTAAAGTAGAGTGAGAGAGAGTGAGGGAGAGAGAAGGAAAGTGAGGGAGAGTGAGGGAGAGTGGGGGAGAGCGGAGAGAGCGGCGGAAAGTGAGGGAGAGTGAGGGAGAGTGAAGGAGAGTGAGGGAGAGTGAGGGAGAATGGAGGAGAGTAAAGTAGAGTGATAGAGAGTGAGGGAGAGAGAAGGAAAGTGAGGGAGAGTGAGGTAGAGTGGGGGAGAGCGGAGAGAGCGGCGGAAAGTGAGGGAGAGTGAGGGAGAGTGAAGGAGAGTGAGGGAGAGTGAGGGAGAGTGAGGGAGAGTGAGGGAGAGTGAGGGAGAGAGGGAGAGTGAGGGAGAGTGAGGGAGAGTGAGGGAGAGTGAGGGAGAGTGAGGGAGAGTGAAGGAGAGAGAAGGAAAGTGAGGGAGAGTGAGGGAGAGTGACAGAGAGTGACAGAGAGTGACAGAGAGTAAGGGAGAGTGAGGGAGAGAGAGAGAGTGAGGGAGAGTGAGGGAGAGTGACAGAGAGTGACAGAGAGTGACAGAGAGTAAGGGAGAGTGAGGGAGAGAGAAAGAGTGAGGGAGAGTGAGGGAGAGTGATGGAGAGTGAGGGAGAGTGAGGGAGAGTGATGGAGAGTGAGGGAGAGTGAGGGAGAGTGAGGGAGAGTGAGGGAGAGTGAGGGAGAGTGAGGGAGAGTGAGGGACAGCGAGGGAAGGGTGAGGTAGAGCGGGGAAGAGTGATGGAGTGGGGGAGAGCGAGGGAGAGCGAGGGAGAGTGAAGGTTTACGCAAAATAATGAAAAAAAGAGTCACAAAGCCCAGTCCAGTTTCAGGCAAACCATCGGCGCAATAATCCCAGCTACAGCCAGAAGAAGTCACTGATGGCTGCGGACACGGAAGGCGTGGCGAAGGCCCCGAGGCCCTAACGCCCGCCATTTCCTGTGTTAGCTACAGACGAAGGCAAGAAAACAAGGGGATAACGCAGATACTCCGGAAACTGAGCATGTGATATAGGGGAAATTTGATGGGGTGGGCGAAAAGTAAAAATCTGGCTTGTATAGTAGTCCTGGCTGTTCGAGTCTGGGAAAACAAACTCAGAGAGTGAAGGGAACGGGAAGATGGATAATGAGACAAAGTCAGAGAGAGATGGGATATTATGATGGAGACGGGGCAAATATTGGGATGAAATCATTCAGCATCCAAAGGCTTGGCAGGTATCCAAAGCGTGTGCACGGATCTCAGCACCAGCTGCATTTGCCTGAAAATGTCTGCTAAAATGCTGGACACAAGGGTTCTGCAGGGAAGGTCAAGCAAAACTCAGTCACCAGGGGGTGGCCGCTGCTCAGCGGGTGGCCGTCAGTTCCGTTTCTCGGGGCTTAGTTTTTTGCTTTAAAAAAAAACAGAATTATCAGCATCTTCTGCTTTGCCGTCTTGTGCTCCTGGTCAAAGCAGCTCCTATCTTCCGGGAGGCCCAAGGACACCCAGGTTTGGAAGCTGCATCGCTGATGGGAGCTTTCAGCGCGCTTGGGGAGACGTCACTCTGACGAGCTGTCAGTCAACTGGACAGGATGGCTGGAGACCAGAAATTCTTCGGGAGAAGAAGGCCTGAAATAAATCCCATCAGGCAGGTGGCATTCAGCAACAACATGCAATCTTTCCGTCTTGCTTGTCAGTTCAATGACGCTGGCATGTTTTGTTTAACAGTTGATCGAATTTTCTAGTCAAAAGATAAAATAAAAGTAAGATAGACGCAAAAAGGTTGGATGGATAGATAGATAGATAGATAGATAGATAGATAGATAGATAGATAGATAGATAGATAGATAGATAGATAGATAGATAGATAGATAGATAGATAGATAGATAGATAGATAGATAGATAGATAGATAGATAGATAGATAGATAGATAGATAGATAGATAGATAGATAGATAGATAGATAGATAGATAGATAGATAGATAGATAGATAGATAGATAGATAGATAGATAGATAGATAGATAGATAGATAGATAGATAGATAGATAGATAGATAGATAGATAGATAGATAGATAGATAGATAGATAGATAGATAGATAGATAGATAGATAGATAGATAGATAGATAGATAGGAAGGTAGATAGGCAGTTCACTAAAATTCAGTCAGCTGCAGTTGCCAGGCTTAATGCCCTGTTGCTTCCCACGGGGCTTCCTTTTTCGAACCCAGCTGAATCCCTGGATTTCGGATAGCGGCCACCCGCTGAGCAGGTCGAGGTGGCCAGCGGCGGCGGGGATCAGGTGGTCGGCGCCCATAATTGGGCAGCCCTGCGCAGCGACGGTCCCGGCTATTGCGCAACGCGCCTGCTTCAGCTACCGCCCGCTTGGAGATAAATATTTCTCCTGACCCTGATTGGAGTGCTGGGACCAGTGATATCAAATACATAGTGGCTCTAGCCGGCTTCAAATAAACACATCAAGGATCTTTTGCGCACGGTTTGAACCAGCTGATTAAATATTGTTTTCTAAAGCAACAAATTCGCGTCTTCAACAGATAGCTGTTGCCACTTTTTTCAAGATTGTAAAATTTCCTTGTGATAGATAAATGTATGCGCATTATTTAGTTATTAGATTTACGGCAAGAAACTGTGGATAAGTGCCAACCTTAGGTAACAATAGCATTTCGCTTATATGTTAAAAGTGCTGCATGTATCAGTACGCTCTATCTAAACTACTGCATGTACACTCTATCTAAACTTCGGCATGTACACTCCATCTAAACTGCGGCATGTACACTTGATCTTAACTTCGGCATGTACACTCTATCTAAACTGAGGCATGTATTATACACTCTATCTAAACTGAGGCACGTATTATACACTCTATCTAAACTGCGGCATGTACACTCCATCTAAACTGCTGCATGTACACTCTATCTAAACTGCGGCATGTACACTCCATCTAAACTGCTGCATGTACACTCTATCTAAACTGCTGCATGTACAATCTATCATAACTGCGGCATGTACACTCCATCTAAACCGCTGCATGTACCGGTACACTCCATCTAAACTGCTGCATGTACACTCCATCTAAACCGCTGCATGTACACTCCATCTAAACCGCTGCATGTACACTCCATCTAAACTGCTGCATGTACACTCTATCTAAACTGCGGCATGTACAATTGATCTAAACTGCTGCATGTACACTCCATCTAAACTGCTGCATGTACACACTGGATCGAAATTGTTCTGCAATTAAAGTAGATCCGATATCTTATTTTAATGCTCTGCATGTACACTTGTTGCAAACTCGCTTACACCTTGATTCCACAGTCTACTTAAGCAAAGAATAAACAAAGACTTTAACGCAAAAAACTGTGTTATTTTTAAGTCCCTATGTTTAACGAAGGGACCAGCACAATGCGAAGCTACGCAATGATATAACGCTACTAATATGCAACTATTTATAAGGCTATATTTATATAGAAATATACGGTGTGGCATCAACTTGCGGTGCATGAAAGAGAAAATAAGACAATCGACGCATCCGGCAACAAAGACACAAACCTTTAGCGAGGACAAGCACAAAGATCTCTGTATGAAGCGTCAGGCTAAAAACGTGCAGCAATTAAAAGTGCAAAATGTTGCAGGACAGATATTAAAATAAAATCAATCTGTTTAAAAAGCCGGGGTCAAGGCTGAGGGCTTAACCGCACAATATTATATTACTAAGACGCATAATATTATGCCAAACCGATCAGATATTAAACAGAGGCTAAAAATAGCAGCAGATAAAATTGATAAAAAGGTGACATATTAAAATTCAGCAGGTTAAAAAGACAACTCATGCACAGCGAGCTTACAGGTTGGTGGCCAACGCGGGGTTTACTTTTGCACAAAGCCCAGATTTTTGCAGTCCAATATCGAATATTAATTATGTATAGTAGGCCAATCTATTGCGATAAAAAAATACATTCTGTGCAGAAAAACGGTGCGCACTACTCACATAGGGTCGGGCCTAAAAGAGGCGGACCTGCTACACTAATTGCTCCGGCTGAATTCAGTAAGAAAATATTGCTTTATAGAGATTCGTACAGCGGACATGGCACAGAGCTCAATTCTGCGTTTGACACTTAGCGTTTAAATACCGTAAGTAGCACACTTTGTAGCCCAGTAAAATTGGCAGCGAAAGAGGAGGGAGCAATGTACAGCCTCTGCGCCTCATCAGCAGGTAGCTTTAGCTTTATTCTGCAGGATCATGGCCAGAGAGATTAGAGGATCAAGGGGAGTAGAGAGCGGATATTGGAGGATCAGGGAGAGTAGAGAGCGGATATTGGAGAATCAGGGGGAGTAGAGAGCGGATATTGGAGGATCAGGGAGAGTAGAGAGCGGATATTGGAGAATCAGGGGGAGTAGAGAGCGGATATTGGAGGATCAGGGAGAGTAGAGAGCGGAAATTGGAGGATCAGGGAGAGTAGAGAGCGGATATTGGAGAATCAGGAAAAGTAGGGAGCGGATTTTGGAGGATCAGAGGAGTAGAGAGCGGATAGCGGAGGATCAGTGGCAGCAGGGAGCGGATTTGGAAGCCAATACCTTACTAATCAGAATGAGGCGGCCAGCTGAAGCGGCGGTCACTGGAAGGCGGGGAACAGCAGCGGGTGGGCGGGATGCCGGACCTCGGCCAGCCGGGCGTAGCTGCTCGGGCTGGTCCAGTCACTCGGCACCGAGGGCGGATTCGGCGACGCTTCATTCGGCGAAGATTGCCGACTGCCTGTGTTGCGTCTCGACTGCGGCTGTCGCTGTTGCTGCTGCTGCGGCGGCTGTTGCTGTTGCTGAGGCTGCGACCGCTCGGATTTCACCTTCCCGGAGCTGGCCTGACTGGCCCCAGTCCGACTGTCCTGGTCGTCGTCCAGGTCGCCGGCTGTGTCCTCGGCACCGACAGCGGCGCAGTGGACGCGCATGTGCTTGCGCAGCGAGCTGGGGTGCGTGTAGGACTTGTCGCAGCCGTCCACGCGGCAATAGTAGGGCTTGTCGTTCACGTGCACGTGCATGTGCTTCTTGCGGTCCGAGCTGTTGGCGAAGCGCCTGTCGCAGCCGGCGAACTCGCATTTGAACGGTTTCTCACCTGCGGATGCCGGTTTGAACGCGGTGGTCAGGGGGTTCAAGATTCATTTATAGAAAAAAAAGTGAAAACAAAAACAGCCGCTCACCTGTGTGAGTTCGCTTGTGAATTTTGAGATTCTCGGACCTGGCGAACACTTTGCCGCAGCCGGGGAACGGACAGGGAAATGGCCGCTCGCCAGTGTGCACCCGGATGTGGTTCACCAGCTTGTACTTGGCTTTGAATGGCTTCAAATGACGCGAGCACTCTTGCCAGTAGCAGGTGTGGTCAGTGAGCTCTGGGCCTGAACGAATAGGGGAGAAAAAATGAATTTTTTTTGTGTCATTGAAGGCACAAATGCGCCTCAGCTTCTACAGAAGATTTAACACCGGAAAAGAATGTTTAAAATCGCTTCAGGATCCCCATACCATCGCTTCAGGATCCTCATACCGTCTCTTCAGGATCCCCATACTATCGCTTCAGGATCCCCATACTATCGCTTCAGGATCCCCATACTATCGCTTCAGGATCCCCATACTATCGCTTCAGGATCCCCATACCATCGCTTCAGGATCCCCATACCATCGCTTCAGGATCCCCATACCGTCTCTTCAGGATCCCCCATACTATCGCTTCAGGATCCTCATACCATCGCTTCAGGATCCCCCATACCATCGCTTCAGGATCCCCATACCATCGCTTCAGGATCCCCATACCTATCGCTTCAGGATCCCCCATACCATCGCTTCAGGATCCCCATACCATCGCTTCAGGATCCCCATACCATCGCTTCAGGATCTCCCCCTAGCATAGCTTAAGCATCCTAGCCTAAAATCGCTTCAGGATCTCCCCCTATAGCATAGCTTAAGCATCCCAGCCTAAAATCGCTTCAGCATCCCCACCTACAATCACTTCAGGATCCCCCAACAACTGCTTCGTGATCAGCATCCAAAGACGGCTTTAAGACCCTATACAGCGCACTGTCACTTAAGGATGCCTTCAAGAAGCCGCTCACTCACCGCCCACGTGATCCACAGTGATGTGAGTGACAATGTCGTGAATGCTGGCGAACATCCGATTGCACGGCTTCCTGACGCCACCGCTGGCGCCGGCGCCGATGCCGCACATGGCGCCGAAGCCAAGCCGGCAGTCGGGGTCCAGCCACAGGCAGCGGTAGTCGTGCCTGCCCGATGGCTGCTGCTGCTGCTGGTGCTGGTAGTGCCGAACGCCTGGCAGGTAGGCCCGGTAGAAAGCCGGCCCGTAGGGTCCCATGCCGCTCAGCGGGTGCCCGAACGGGTGATGGTGCCCGAACGGGTTGTACGACTCTGGCGACAAGCCTGGGAAGCCCGCAGCGGCTGCTTGAGGAGGCGGCGGCGCGTGATGGTGTAGCGACGTGGGAGGCTGCTGATGCGGCTGCTGCTGCTGCGTTGGATACTGCTGATGCTGCTGATGAGGATATTGCAGATGCGTGGATGAGTCGACAACGCCGGGCTGTTGATGATGCAGCTGGTGAGGATGCTGGCCGTATTGTGCCGCTGTTGGAGTGAAAAAATCGCCATAGGCAGCGGCAGCTGCTGCGGCTGCCGCCGCGGCGGGAAACTCGTAGGAGGTCGGCCTGCTGCAGTGCCGCTCCTGCTGCGGCTGCTGCTGCTGCTGCTGCTGCTGCTGCTGCTGCTGCTGCTGCTGCTGCTGCTGCTGTTGATGATGCTGATTTTGATGCTGGAGATGCTCGGGCTGAGCCGTGTCAGCTGCCGCTGCGGTGTAGGGGCTGAACATTGCCTTCACCTCCTGTGGCTCTGTAGTCAGTGCCAAATGATAAGTCTGGTGGCCTTGTGGGGCTTGCTCACGTCCAGCTGCTGGCGCATATAGTGAAGTCGCGGAGCGGCCTAGTATGGGGTCGAAGCCGAATCCCCCGTACCGAGTTGCACGAAAAAGCGATGCAACACAGCGAACGGGTTAACAAAGTAAAAAAAAGATTTTTTGCTTTGTTAGAAGAGCTTCAAGCAAACTAGGCTGTCGCTGATCTGTTGGGGATGCTTAGATGCGCTCGCTTTCGCTTGTTGTAGGATTTAGACGGGCTCTGTGCGTCCATAGACAGGTCTGTTTCGGAATCTGGAACCCCTGCTAGGAACCGCGTTTTATCCGCGCAGTGGGGCGACGCTACACGCTGTGGGGCGGGGCTGGACTTGCACCGACCATTGGCTGCGGCGGCCCAGCGCTGGGGTTGGGGCTGACTGAGCCAGTGGGACACTGGAGGGCCCTAAACTAATGAATAATGATTGAGGGGGCAGGAATGTGCGCTATAATGGAGAGCCCACCACCTCAAGCTTGCTAGGGCTCCATTAAACTTTTTCTCCTCTTCGCTTGTCCATCCAACCGCACGCACCCACCACCCCAAAGTTTTAATTGCTCCTCCTGACCCTGGCTAGGCAAGATAATTATTCACCGTACATTCAAATTAAACTGTTTTGGGGTTCCGAGTAAAAAATCAAATACTCTTACATCTAGTCTATCTGATGTGCATGATTCAGTGAACAAGTGTACATTACGAAAAGATAAATGTACTTTATTTACCACACTGCGACCGTAATTAAAATAAACTTAACATTCTTGATTTCAATTTTTTCATTACTGCTGTTTTCGATTCCAAAGGCAGCTCAAGGTAATGAAATGCGTGACATCTTCTGTTGCATTTGCACGCAACTTTTTGCGTGTGAAAGTGATGGCCACCTGTTTTTTTCCTTCTTGACTATCAAAAAAGCTATTTATTTTTGAAACATTAGTTCGTTTCTAAATTGTTATTTTGTTTCAGTTTCATTCACAGCATAGTTTGTATGACAGGCTGACTTAATGCAAGCTTTATTTGTAAAAAATGATAAAATAAGCACGATACTTAAGTGGCCAACTGTTGATGGGTGTCAAGTTGTAACAAATTTTTGTGACAATCCATGAGACAAGAATGGGGCAAAGTTGGCGGCAAGTGACACTGTGCGTATCATTTAGGGATTGTTTTGCAGGGTATACGCGGCATTGGACCGGAGCCCCACGCATGTGGGAAGCGACACAATCACCTGTTATACGAGACACGAACCCTGTCTGACCCCTCCCTCGCTCTGTGCAGTTATAAGTTCAGAGCCTGGAGCATGCAACAGAACACTTCCAGTTCCACCACTGCAGTCTATCGTTATAATATCAGTTGAGCAATTCTGGCCCCTATTGTACTCGTAGATAGATACACAACTCCATGCATAGACCACTTCAAAGCGTATATTTTAGAGTTTAAGTTGGACAAAAATTATGGGTTAGAGACAAGCGAGTTGAAGGAGTTGCCTTTTTCGAGAAGACAATTACAGAGGTTTTGCCCCGCTCACGCACCTGTATAAAATTATCACCACGCAGCCCGCTGTCTCCATTAGAGTCCCATCCGGGTTCGCGGGCCCATAAATTCGCACCTCGACCGGCAATTGGGCGACAGATTGGAGGCCGCGTCGCACTGTCATTTGAGATCCCGGGATCTGAAAGCGCCGGCCAGTATATTTGAGGTGTCGCTATTCACTGCTGACACCTATCCGATGAAATGACCTCTCATTTGTGCGACACCGCTCTCAGTGGGTCAATCGGTCAGTCAGGGCGTTCTCCCCTCATCCATGCTCCACGCCCCACTATTCTCTTCCCCGCCCTAGCAACAGCTTGGAAGGCGGGGTCAGGGGACACCAGGCAGCAGGGAAGAAGTCCGCTATATAATAGCCCTATTTAGCTTTTCATTGAAAAGCGGACCAATATGTGCCAAATGTTTGGTTGGCAACTGGAGAGATAGTAAAGCATAGCGGATGCGCATACAGATTTCGGTATTCGAACAAATTTTGACCAATAAAATCTAGAATTGATTGAAAAAAACAACGAATAAAATAGTTTGGCGTCAAATTCGCACCTCAAATTCCAATGCGATTTTTTACCAATGAGCAACAAAGCAAAATTTTTTATTGAAACTGGTGCTCATAGCTGGTCCTGTCTTTCTAAGGATTGTTGACTATTTGATGTATTAGTTCGCCATTATATTTACTGATCTCTTGACAAACCTGGATATAGAGTCTAGTGCTTTAGTGAGAGTAGATCAGTGACTTTCCAAATAAGGTTTCAATTCCTGGCATGCATGTGAGGAACCCCTGAAGTTGTCATGACCTGATGAAGCAGCCATAAGCCTCAATGTGACACCCCTAAGTCAATAGAAGTGACAGTTTATGACCAGCTGAAGTGTCATGGAAGTGTCAGTTTATGACCAGCTGAAGTGTCATGGAAGTGTCAGTTTATGACCAGCTGAAGCGTCATGGAAGTGTCAGTTTATGACCAGCTGAAGCGTCATGGAAGTGTCAGTTTATGACCAGCTGAAGTGTCATGGAAGTGTCAGTTTATGACCAGCTGAAGCGTCATGGAAGTGTCAGTTTATGACCAGCTGAAGCGTCATGGAAGTGTCAGTTTATGACCAGCTGAAGCGTCATGGAAGTGTCAGTTTATGACCAGCTGAAGCGTCATGGAAGTGTCAGTTTATGACCAGCTGAAGCGTCATTGAAGTGACAGTTTGTGACCAGCTGAAGCGTCATGGAAGTGTCAGTTTGTGACCAGCTGAAGCGTCATGAAGTGACAGTTTGTGACCAGTTAAAAAAGCTTTTTAATTGCAAATTTTCAGTTCGTACTGTTGCAATAGCGAAAACCGCGAACCCCCGTGGTTATGTAAACGTTTGGGAATTGCATTTAGGGGTTTTGGGATGGTGAAAAGTTATCTTGTTACCCATGCACATATGAGCTAGATGGTCTAGCGATAATGGACTCCAAAATAACAGGCCAAAAATTTATCCCCTAATGCAATTTTTTAGGCCTACGCTCGCCCATATAATGGAGTTACGCAATAAGTTAACTATTAAAATAATAAAAAATTATTACTGGACAATTTTTCATTATTACAGGGCAGCTACTTGCTTGCAGGTGCTAATGGATCCGCATCATGCAGTTTTTGGGCATAATTCCAGTCCGATTATTCGAAAGGTAATTTACATGGCTTTTGTTGCAGTTCTACAAAGGCATCGCTGGAGGCGAAAGTTAGCGAATTTCATTGACCCGAATGGCATTAACTTAATGAGGCGGTGAGCACTGCAGGTGCAAATTGAGAGGCCGAATTTTTTAGTATCCATGCCCTCGCCGACTAACATTGAAGCAGGCATTGTGTGCCATACCGCGGCTTGCATGTTTTGCATGTTCCCTGCATCCCATGAATTATGACTTGGAAAACGTTTGTTATAGGATAAGCCATGAGTACGTCATATGCTTACATGAGTTCCTATCGCCAACTTTTTTAATCTACTTATATTTACTTATCTATCTATGTATGTATCTATCTATCTATCTATCTAATCTATGTATCTATCTATCTATCTATCTAATCTATGTATCTATCTATCTATCTATCTATCTATCTATCTATCTATCTATCTATCTAATCTATCTATCTATCTATCTATCTATCTAATCTATGTATCTATCTATCTATCTATCTATCTATCTATCTATCTATCTATCTATCTATCTATCTATCTATCTATCTATCTATCTATCTATCTATCTATCTATCTATCTATCTATCTATCTATCTATCTATCTATCTATCTATCTATCTATCTATCTATCTATCTATCTATCTATCTATCTATCTATCTATCTATCTATCTATCTATCTATCTATCTATCTATCTATCTATCTATCTATCTATCTATCTATCTATCTATCTATCTATCTATCTATCTATCTATCTATCTATCTATCTATCTATCTATCTATCTATCTATCTATCTATCTATCTATCTATCTATCTATCTATCTATCTATCTATCTATCTATCTATCTATCTATCTATCTATCTATCTATCTATCTATCTATCTATCTATCTATCTATCTATCTATCTATCTATCTATCTATCTATCTATCTATCTATCTATCTATCTATCTATCTATCTATCTATCTATCTATCTATCTATCTATCTATCTATCTATCTATCTATCTATCTATCTATCTATCTATCTATCTATCTATCTATCTATCTATCTATCTATCTATCTATCTATCTATCTATCTATCTATCTATCTATCTATCTATCTATCTATCTATCTATCTATCTATCTATCTATCTATCTATCTATCTATCTATCTATCTATCTATCTATCTATCTATCTATCTATCTATCTATCTATCTATCTATCTATCTATCTATCTATCTATCTATCTATCTATCTATCTATCTATCTATCTATCTATCTATCTATCTATCTATCTATCTATCTATCTATCTATCTATCTATCTATCTATCTATCTATCTATCTATCTATCTATCTATCTATCTATCTATCTATCTATCTATCTATCTATCTATCTATCTATCTATCTATCTATCTATCTATCTATCTATCTATCTATCTATCTATCTATCTATCTATCTATCTATCTATCTATCTATCTATCTATCTATCTATCTATCTATCTATCTATCTATCTATCTATCTATCTATCTATCTATCTATCTATCTATCTATCTATCTATCTATCTATCTATCTATCTATCTATCTATCTATCTATCTATCTATCTATCTATCTATCTATCTATCTATCTATCTATCTATCTATCTATCTATCTATCTATCTATCTATCTATCTATCTATCTATCTATCTATCTATCTATCTATCTATCTATCTATCTATCTATCTATCTATCTATCTATCTATCTATCTATCTATCTATCTATCTATCTATCTATCTATCTATCTATCTATCTATCTATCTATCTATCTATCTATCTATCTATCTATCTATCTATCTATCTATCTATCTATCTATCTATCTATCTATCTATCTATCTATCTATCTATCTATCTATCTATCTATCTATCTATCTATCTATCTATCTATCTATCTATCTATCTATCTATCTATCTATCTATCTATCTATCTATCTATCTATCTATCTATCTATCTATCTATCTATCTATCTATCTATCTATCTATCTATCTATCTATCTATCTATCTATCTATCTATCTATCTATCTATCTATCTATCTATCTATCTATCTATCTATCTATCTATCTATCTATCTATCTATCTATCTATCTATCTATCTATCTATCTATCTATCTATCTATCTATCTATCTATCTATCTATCTATCTATCTATCTATCTATCTATCTATCTATCTATCTATCTATCTATCTATCTATCTATCTATCTATCTATCTATCTATCTATCTATCTATCTATCTATCTATCTATCTATCTATCTATCTATCTATCTATCTATCTATCTATCTATCTATCTATCTATCTATCTATCTATCTATCTATCTATCTATCTATCTATCTATCTATCTATCTATCTATCTATCTATCTATCTATCTATCTATCTATCTATCTATCTATCTATCTATCTATCTATCTATCTATCTATCTATCTATCTATCTATCTATCTATCTATCTATCTATCTATCTATCTATCTATCTATCTATCTATCTATCTATCTATCTATCTATCTATCTATCTATCTATCTATCTATCTATCTATCTATCTATCTATCTATCTATCTATCTATCTATCTATCTATCTATCTATCTATCTATCTATCTATCTATCTATCTATCTATCTATCTATCTATCTATCTATCTATCTATCTATCTATCTATCTATCTATCTATCTATCTATCTATCTATCTATCTATCTATCTATCTATCTATCTATCTATCTATCTATCTATCTATCTATCTATCTATCTATCTATCTATCTATCTATCTATCTATCTATCTATCTATCTATCTATCTATCTATCTATCTATCTATCTATCTATCTATCTATCTATCTATCTATCTATCTATCTATCTATCTATCTATCTATCTATCTATCTATCTATCTATCTATCTATCTATCTATCTATCTATCTATCTATCTATCTATCTATCTATCTATCTATCTATCTATCTATCTATCTATCTATCTATCTATCTATCTATCTATCTATCTATCTATCTATCTATCTATCTATCTATCTATCTATCTATCTATCTATCTATCTATCTATCTATCTATCTATCTATCTATCTATCTATCTATCTATCTATCTATCTATCTATCTATCTATCTATCTATCTATCTATCTATCTATCTATCTATCTATCTATCTATCTATCTATCTATCTATCTATCTATCTATCTATCTATCTATCTATCTATCTATCTATCTATCTATCTATCTATCTATCTATCTATCTATCTATCTATCTATCTATCTATCTATCTATCTATCTATCTATCTATCTATCTATCTATCTATCTATCTATCTATCTATCTATCTATCTATCTATCTATCTATCTATCTATCTATCTATCTATCTATCTATCTATCTATCTATCTATCTATCTATCTATCTATCTATCTATCTATCTATCTATCTATCTATCTATCTATCTATCTATCTATCTATCTATCTATCTATCTATCTATCTATCTATCTATCTATCTATCTATCTATCTATCTATCTATCTATCTATCTATCTATCTATCTATCTATCTATCTATCTATCTATCTATCTATCTATCTATCTATCTATCTATCTATCTATCTATCTATCTATCTATCTATCTATCTATCTATCTATCTATCTATCTATCTATCTATCTATCTATCTATCTATCTATCTATCTATCTATCTATCTATCTATCTATCTATCTATCTATCTATCTATCTATCTATCTATCTATCTATCTATCTATCTATCTATCTATCTATCTATCTATCTATCTATCTATCTATCTATCTATCTATCTATCTATCTATCTATCTATCTATCTATCTATCTATCTATCTATCTATCTATCTATCTATCTATCTATCTATCTATCTATCTATCTATCTATCTATCTATCTATCTATCTATCTATCTATCTATCTATCTATCTATCTATCTATCTATCTATCTATCTATCTATCTATCTATCTATCTATCTATCTATCTATCTATCTATCTATCTATCTATCTATCTATCTATCTATCTATCTATCTATCTATCTATCTATCTATCTATCTATCTATCTATCTATCTATCTATCTATCTATCTATCTATCTATCTATCTATCTATCTATCTATCTATCTATCTATCTATCTATCTATCTATCTATCTATCTATCTATCTATCTATCTATCTATCTATCTATCTATCTATCTATCTATCTATCTATCTATCTATCTATCTATCTATCTATCTATCTATCTATCTATCTATCTATCTATCTATCTATCTATCTATCTATCTATCTATCTATCTATCTATCTATCTATCTATCTATCTATCTATCTATCTATCTATCTATCTATCTATCTATCTATCTATCTATCTATCTATCTATCTATCTATCTATCTATCTATCTATCTATCTATCTATCTATCTATCTATCTATCTATCTATCTATCTATCTATCTATCTATCTATCTATCTATCTATCTATCTATCTATCTATCTATCTATCTATCTATCTATCTATCTATCTATCTATCTATCTATCTATCTATCTATCTATCTATCTATCTATCTATCTATCTATCTATCTATCTATCTATCTATCTATCTATCTATCTATCTATCTATCTATCTATCTATCTATCTATCTATCTATCTATCTATCTATCTATCTATCTATCTATCTATCTATCTATCTATCTATCTATCTATCTATCTATCTATCTATCTATCTATCTATCTATCTATCTATCTATCTATCTATCTATCTATCTATCTATCTATCTATCTATCTATCTATCTATCTATCTATCTATCTATCTATCTATCTATCTATCTATCTATCTATCTATCTATCTATCTATCTATCTATCTATCTATCTATCTATCTATCTATCTATCTATCTATCTATCTATCTATCTATCTATCTATCTATCTATCTATCTATCTATCTATCTATCTATCTATCTATCTATCTATCTATCTATCTATCTATCTATCTATCTATCTATCTATCTATCTATCTATCTATCTATCTATCTATCTATCTATCTATCTATCTATCTATCTATCTATCTATCTATCTATCTATCTATCTATCTATCTATCTATCTATCTATCTATCTATCTATCTATCTATCTATCTATCTATCTATCTATCTATCTATCTATCTATCTATCTATCTATCTATCTATCTATCTATCTATCTATCTATCTATCTATCTATCTATCTATCTATCTATCTATCTATCTATCTATCTATCTATCTATCTATCTATCTATCTATCTATCTATCTATCTATCTATCTATCTATCTATCTATCTATCTATCTATCTATCTATCTATCTATCTATCTATCTATCTATCTATCTATCTATCTATCTATCTATCTATCTATCTATCTATCTATCTATCTATCTATCTATCTATCTATCTATCTATCTATCTATCTATCTATCTATCTATCTATCTATCTATCTATCTATCTATCTATCTATCTATCTATCTATCTATCTATCTATCTATCTATCTATCTATCTATCTATCTATCTATCTATCTATCTATCTATCTATCTATCTATCTATCTATCTATCTATCTATCTATCTATCTATCTATCTATCTATCTATCTATCTATCTATCTATCTATCTATCTATCTATCTATCTATCTATCTATCTATCTATCTATCTATCTATCTATCTATCTATCTATCTATCTATCTATCTATCTATCTATCTATCTATCTATCTATCTATCTATCTATCTATCTATCTATCTATCTATCTATCTATCTATCTATCTATCTATCTATCTATCTATCTATCTATCTATCTATCTATCTATCTATCTATCTATCTATCTATCTATCTATCTATCTATCTATCTATCTATCTATCTATCTATCTATCTATCTATCTATCTATCTATCTATCTATCTATCTATCTATCTATCTATCTATCTATCTATCTATCTATCTATCTATCTATCTATCTATCTATCTATCTATCTATCTATCTATCTATCTATCTATCTATCTATCTATCTATCTATCTATCTATCTATCTATCTATCTATCTATCTATCTATCTATCTATCTATCTATCTATCTATCTATCTATCTATCTATCTATCTATCTATCTATCTATCTATCTATCTATCTATCTATCTATCTATCTATCTATCTATCTATCTATCTATCTATCTATCTATCTATCTATCTATCTATCTATCTATCTATCTATCTATCTATCTATCTATCTATCTATCTATCTATCTATCTATCTATCTATCTATCTATCTATCTATCTATCTATCTATCTATCTATCTATCTATCTATCTATCTATCTATCTATCTATCTATCTATCTATCTTGAGTGAGTAGAGTCAGCCGGCACGGCGGCTTTACTCACCTTTAATGTGGAGCACTGCCTCGCGTCTCCGCCCCCGTTTGATTGATTTTACCGTAATGTACAGTGTGCGTACGCACATCAGGCCGCGCGCTACTTTAGTCCTTAGTTTGGGGTGCTGCGCACCCCCCTTTTAAACGCAGCTCTAAGCATCAAATCGCTGCTGCCGTCTAAACTTTTATTTTCAAGCTAGGCAAGTAGATTCTGAGTTAATGGATCAATTACTAAACAAGACAACACGCTAATTGTCTGAGCAGCTTGTATCGCTCGGCTGCACTGCTGAAGATAGCAATCGCGGCACTCGGGCTGAAAAAATTGAGAGAATACTTGCCTTACAGAAGGAAGCGATTGCACCAGACGAGACTCAGAATTTTCAGTCGAGAGTAGACGAACTTCTTCAGACGGCTAGCGACGACGACGGCACCGGGCCCCCTGCAGCAGCTGGACCTAGGGACGAGGACGGCGCTGTCGAGGCGGAAATCCGGGCTACGCAGCAATGTATTCGTCTGCTACAGCTGCAGCGCGAGGAAGCGGCTCTCCGCTCTGAGCTCGGATCCCGCCCGGCCGACCCGCAACCAGCTGGCGATGATTTTGGTGAGTGGCGATCGAACCTCCGTACTTTGCTGATGCGGGATGAAGGCTTTGTTGCGCAGTCTAGGGACCCTCGATCAAAGAGCCCGAAGCCGCTGCTCGTCTCCGATTTCCTGAGCAAGGAGGGCTGCCCAGCCGAGAATACTGTTGTTCACAGCCGGTCTGGCGATTTGGTTTTCAAAGGAAATAAATCGATTAACGCAGAAAGCATCAGCCTGGCGCAGTGGATCGTCGGCAACGCCAAGGTGCTGGACTTCATGCTGAGCAGAGGTCAGCTGGTTAAAGTAGGTTCGGATGGACAGCCAGACGTCTCCGAGCTCAGACAGTACCTGAAGTACAACATTCAGATGGGCGAGCTGGCTGAGTCGGGTTTCAGCACGGCGAAGATCATGCGCTTTGACGAGAGCTACCGCATCAACCAGCACAGCAGCGATTTCCCGTGGGCTACGGAGTCCTTCCAGCTGCTGGCCAGGCACTTGTTGGCGCCAGACAGCATTAGCGACACTCGACCCCAGAAGCCTAAGACCTCTCAGCTGTCAACAGGGAGACCGGTGTGCAACAACTTCAACGCTAACAAATGCTTCCGCAAAGTCTGCCACTTCCAGCACATCTGCCGAATCTGCAAGGGCAATCACCCGGCCAGCGCTCACGAGACGAGCGCCGGCCAAGAAGTTCCAAAAAACTGAGTGGTACGGCCAGCGGGTGCTCCTCCGCTTTGGGGACGCCCAATGACCTGGCCCAGCTTCCCGTTTTTAGCCTTTTAAATCCTCATGATATATCCGGAGCCGCCCTAGCCTGTTCCGGGCTCTACTGCAAGTTATCTGTCTGGGAAGAAGAGCTAAAGTCTGATCCTGATGCTGAATTTATAGTCAATGGCCTGCGCGATGGCTTCGAGATCACCAATGGCGATATTTGTACGGCCAGCGAAGAAAACCACAGATCCGCCACCTGTCCTGAAAATCGCGAACAAGTTGAGAAACTGATCCTGGATGAGCTGAAGAATAGTAGGTATATGCTAGTTAAGGATAAGCCGCGCATTATCAGCCCCTTGGGAGCCGTCGCCAAATCATCTGGCGGTCTCCGTCTGATCCATGATGCCAGTCTGCCTCGTGGTCGGAGCATCAACGAGTACTACAAGCAAGAAAAACGACTCCGTTTTGCGACCGTGAGTTCGTTTACAAGAAAGCTCAAGTCCGGCTGGTTCATGGCTAAGGTGGACCTGGCCAAGGCCTACCGCTCCTGCCCGATCAGCGCCAATGCCTATCCGATCACGGGCCTGCGGTGGACTTTCAGCGGCGAGACTGAGCCCCGGTATCTCGTCGACGCCTGTCTTGGATTTGGGTTCGCTGCTAGCGTCAGCATCTTTCACAGGATCTCGGAGGCTGTCAAGCGCATGATGCTCCGGCGAGGGTTTTACGTGATCTGCAATTATCTGGACGACTTCGCCGTTGCCGCGAGCACCTTCAATGCTTGCCAGGAAGCCTATGATACTTTGTTGAGTCTGCTGCGCCGTCTCGGCTTCTCACTCAACTGGGAGAAACTGTCTCCGCCGAGTCAGTCCATGGTCTTCCTCGGTATCCACATCGACACGGCTGCAGGCCGCCTGACTCTCCCGCAGGAGAAACTCGAATCGCTGCAGAGCTTGCTGGATGCCGCAGCAGCTAGCAAACGGCTCAGCAAGAAAAATTTACAGAAGCTGTGTGGCAAAATTGGTTGGTTTTGCGAGGTCGCCCGCGCTGGTAGATCGTTACTTCGGAGCCTCATCAACCTAACCAACAGCATGAGCTTGCCTCATCACAAGATGCGCATCGAAGGCCAGCTGGCCGAGCAACTTCGCTTCTGGTGGTCCAAGTGGTCCAAGCGCTCACTCGCACAGCTATTCTGACGGCGCTGAAGTACAACATCCACTTTGACGTTTTTCACGTCCCTGGGCGATACCAGATTTTTAGTGACCCAGCCTCCCGCCTGAATCATAAGCATGGACTCATTAACTTTTTATTTCGCTACTACGGTACTATTTACGTTGATCCACCTACTTTTGCGACCCACGCCCTGTCTGCCGCTTCCTGCCAATCCCTCCTCTTACAGGTCCAGCGGCTGCAGTGGGGCAACTGAGTGCGGAGTGAGACCGGCTGCTCAACCAAGCCTTCGCACCGAATACCAGGCGGTCCCTAAAGACTCGGCTCGACCGGTGGGAGAGCTTCTGCAGCGAGATCGGTGTGCACCCGCTGAAAGCAGACGGCCGCGTAGTCTCGCTCTACGTGGCCCACCTACACCTTAAACATCTGGCTTCGTTCTCGAGCTTCTCGGCGTACCTACACGCAATAGCCTGGCTGTACAAGCTGACAGGAAAAGCCGACCCGACCTCTCATCCCCTAGTGCGACTCGCTCTTCAAGGTGTCAAGCGCCAACGAGGCGCCCGAGTGAAACAAAAAACGGCTTTAACTCCCAGCATGTTGCTGCAGATATGGCCCCACGTCGACACGACATCCAGCTCCGGTGCGGCTTTCTGGTGCTGCCTGCTCGTCGGTTTCTGGGGTCTTCTGCGTGCTGACAACCTGTGCCTGTCATCCGCGGCGGCTGCACGCGATCCTCGGTTGTCAGCTTCGGCGGTGCGGCTGAAAGACCTGCAGCTGCAGCGCAACGGCATCGAGCTCCGAATCCGACACAGCAAGACTATTCAGTTCGACGAACGCGACCACATGGTCTGGCTGCCACGACTGCCGCTAATGCACGGGTCCAGGCACCCGCTTTGCCCGTTTACCGCTGTTCTCCTGCATCTCAAGCGCAACAACGTCGCTGGAAGTGGACTCGAGTCGTTCCTATTTTCTTTTCGAGTGGGACAGCAGCTGACCCCTGTTTGCCGGTCGCAGTTCACCAGGCAGCTATCCAAAGCAGCTGCAGCTGCGGGCCTCGATCCTACAGCTATATCCGGCCACTCGCTGCGCAGAGGCGGCGCGACCTTCTTCTCGAGTGCTGGAGCATCGGTGCAGGAAGTCATGGCCTTGGGAGACTGGCGCAGCGACTCCGTGTTCCGCTATATCAAGACCAGCCGCGAGGCGAGCCGGCGAGCCGTGGAGACGGCGGCAGTCCAAATCACCACCCGATCCTCCTCCTCGGCATCCCACTAACTCTTTCTTGGCTTTGGGCGTTGCTCGCTTCCCTGTTCGCTTTCGCGCCAACCTGCGCCTTCCGCCTTCTTTGCTCCGAACATTAATGAGTGAGTAGAGTCAGCCGGCACGGCGGCTTTACTCACCTTTAATGTGGAGCACTGCCTCGCGTCTCCGCCCCCGTTTGATTGATTTTACCGTAATGTACAGTGTGCGTACGCACATCAGGCCGCGCGCTACTTTAGTCCTTAGTTTGGGGTGCTGCGCACCCCCCTTTTAAACGCAGCTCTAAGCATCAAATCGCTGCTGCCGTCTAAACTTTTATTTTTTTGTGTCTTTTTTTGCTTCTCCTTTTGCTTTTAATGTCAAAATCGTTTTATTTTCTAAAATATATTATACATAATAACCGCCACGAGCTTTGTCACTCGCTTTGTCACTATCTATCTATCTATCTATCTATCTATCTATCTATCTATCTATCTATCTATCTATCTATCTATCTATCTATCTATCTATCTATCTATCTATCTATCTATCTATCTATCTATCTATCTATCTATCTATCTATCTATCTATCTATCTATCTATCTATCTATCTATCTATCTATCTATCTATCTATCTATCTATCTATCTATCTATCTATCTATCTATCTATCTATCTATCTATCTATCTATCTATCTATCTATCTATCTATCTATCTATCTATCTATCTATCTATCTATCTATCTATCTATCTATCTATCTATCTATCTATCTATCTATCTATCTATCTATCTATCTATCTATCTATCTATCTATCTATCTATCTATCTATCTATCTATCTATCTATCTATCTATCTATCTATCTATCTATCTATCTATCTATCTATCTATCTATCTATCTATCTATCTATCTATCTATCTATCTATCTATCTATCTATCTATCTATCTATCTATCTATCTATCTATCTATCTATCTATCTATCTATCTATCTATCTATCTATCTATCTATCTATCTATCTATCTATCTATCTATCTATCTATCTATCTATCTATCTATCTATCTATCTATCTATCTATCTATCTATCTATCTATCTATCTATCTATCTATCTATCTATCTATCTATCTATCTATCTATCTATCTATCTATCTATCTATCTATCTATCTATCTATCTATCTATCTATCTATCTATCTATCTATCTATCTATCTATCTATCTATCTATCTATCTATCTATCTATCTATCTATCTATCTATCTATCTATCTATCTATCTATCTATCTATCTATCTATCTATCTATCTATCTATCTATCTATCTATCTATCTATCTATCTATCTATCTATCTATCTATCTATCTATCTATCTATCTATCTATCTATCTATCTATCTATCTATCTATCTATCTATCTATCTATCTATCTATCTATCTATCTATCTATCTATCTATCTATCTATCTATCTATCTATCTATCTATCTATCTATCTATCTATCTATCTATCTATCTATCTATCTATCTATCTATCTATCTATCTATCTATCTATCTATCTATCTATCTATCTATCTATCTATCTATCTATCTATCTATCTATCTATCTATCTATCTATCTATCTATCTATCTATCTATCTATCTATCTATCTATCTATCTATCTATCTATCTATCTATCTATCTATCTATCTATCTATCTATCTATCTATCTATCTATCTATCTATCTATCTATCTATCTATCTATCTATCTATCTATCTATCTATCTATCTATCTATCTATCTATCTATCTATCTATCTATCTATCTATCTATCTATCTATCTATCTATCTATCTATCTATCTATCTATCTATCTATCTATCTATCTATCTATCTATCTATCTATCTATCTATCTATCTATCTATCTATCTATCTATCTATCTATCTATCTATCTATCTATCTATCTATCTATCTATCTATCTATCTATCTATCTATCTATCTATCTATCTATCTATCTATCTATCTATCTATCTATCTATCTATCTATCTATCTATCTATCTATCTATCTATCTATCTATCTATCTATCTATCTATCTATCTATCTATCTATCTATCTATCTATCTATCTATCTATCTATCTATCTATCTATCTATCTATCTATCTATCTATCTATCTATCTATCTATCTATCTATCTATCTATCTATCTATCTATCTATCTATCTATCTATCTATCTATCTATCTATCTATCTATCTATCTATCTATCTATCTATCTATCTATCTATCTATCTATCTATCTATCTATCTATCTATCTATCTATCTATCTATCTATCTATCTATCTATCTATCTATCTATCTATCTATCTATCTATCTATCTATCTATCTATCTATCTATCTATCTATCTATCTATCTATCTATCTATCTATCTATCTATCTATCTATCTATCTATCTATCTATCTATCTATCTATCTATCTATCTATCTATCTATCTATCTATCTATCTATCTATCTATCTATCTATCTATCTATCTATCTATCTATCTATCTATCTATCTATCTATCTATCTATCTATCTATCTATCTATCTATCTATCTATCTATCTATCTATCTATCTATCTATCTATCTATCTATCTATCTATCTATCTATCTATCTATCTATCTATCTATCTATCTATCTATCTATCTATCTATCTATCTATCTATCTATCTATCTATCTATCTATCTATCTATCTATCTATCTATCTATCTATCTATCTATCTATCTATCTATCTATCTATCTATCTATCTATCTATCTATCTATCTATCTATCTATCTATCTATCTATCTATCTATCTATCTATCTATCTATCTATCTATCTATCTATCTATCTATCTATCTATCTATCTATCTATCTATCTATCTATCTATCTATCTATCTATCTATCTATCTATCTATCTATCTATCTATCTATCTATCTATCTATCTATCTATCTATCTATCTATCTATCTATCTATCTATCTATCTATCTATCTATCTATCTATCTATCTATCTATCTATCTATCTATCTATCTATCTATCTATCTATCTATCTATCTATCTATCTATCTATCTATCTATCTATCTATCTATCTATCTATCTATCTATCTATCTATCTATCTATCTATCTATCTATCTATCTATCTATCTATCTATCTATCTATCTATCTATCTATCTATCTATCTATCTATCTATCTATCTATCTATCTATCTATCTATCTATCTATCTATCTATCTATCTATCTATCTATCTATCTATCTATCTATCTATCTATCTATCTATCTATCTATCTATCTATCTATCTATCTATCTATCTATCTATCTATCTATCTATCTATCTATCTATCTATCTATCTATCTATCTATCTATCTATCTATCTATCTATCTATCTATCTATCTATCTATCTATCTATCTATCTATCTATCTATCTATCTATCTATCTATTTATCTATCCAAGTATGGTTTTTATAATCCAGCTCCCTAAGGATGCAGAGTTTTCATTTTAGGATTTCTGTTTGCTTCGCTGAATCTTAACTCAACCTTGACGTCAGCTAGTTATGTAGATGTAAATTTAACCGTACACATCAGTATTGAAGCTAATAAAAATAAATCTTTTGCCAATCAGAGGATAGTGTCAGTTAATTTAGATGCAGTAAAGCGTTTTGTGGTGTCGAGTTCCTGCAGTTTTGCGTCATATTTTCTCATTATACGGATTTAAAGCAGCAGTTAAATCACAGCTAACCTTTGCCACTCCTACATTTGCTCCCCTCAGATGAATAAAATTTCCGCTGAAGTGAAGTGCGAACAGTGGCACTGTTGCATCAGATAAACAAGCTAAGTAAAAAAAGGACTGGCTTGCTGCCCCCATGTCACAGGTCAGGCAAATCATTAATTAGTTGAATTGGAATTCACTGGACAGCTTGCTGCTCTACAGAAAAAAACGAATTTCCCATTAAAAATTCAGCTATTATATTCATCTACGAAGGCACTTTGTTGAGAAATGAGTTTGTAAAAATAGGCGCGAATTAAAAATGATTTTGCAATCTGGAGGGTTAATTTCCGCTCCGAAAATCAACTCTATATGAGAGTCCCCGCTGCCTGTTGGACGGGTTCCAGCGCCACGGCGAGGCTGAGGGGGGCGACAGACGCGGCGTCTCAGCGGGTGGCGGGCGCGGGGTTTTTCCCGATTTCGCGGAAATTCTCCAAGGCGATCCCGAGCTCCCTACATGTATATAGCAGTTTATTCAGCCATGCAGTTAGTTAGGTTTTCTCCGCTAATGAGCAGGTGTTGCCGTGTCGGAGTGCTATCACTCACCGCAGCCCCATTCTGTCTGCTGACCACCATATATTCGAGTATCAAGCTAGATAAAGCAATGGCCACAGGCAATGAGCTTGTATATGCTATGAATTGAAGAGAGCGATGCCTCATCACTGCCTAAAATTCTTGTTTCGCTTGCTTGCTTCAGCATTTCTTATACAGGAAAATTAGTGTGAAAGACATTGGATACTCAAATTACAAAGTTATGGCTATGAATCAGCGTGTGGAATAGGCTGCTGAAACTGCGGTTGATAAATGACTGAAGGTTTAGGGGATAAACGGATGGATTGATAGCTTGAAAATGTAAGTGAACTTTAATAACAAATCGACTGAGCAATAAGAAATGAGCAAACTGAGCAGCGACTCTCACAGCTCGAGCAGGCCACTGCACCAGTTTGAGTTCCCATGCCTGTGATCCACAAGCTCCACGAGAGGCCCACCTGCGGTTTCGCTCTGCCAAAGTGGCCACTCAGTTTGGAGATGAAATGGTCAGCGTGGCTCTACTAGAAGACCACCCATCCAGCTGCTTCCGCTGCAAGCAAGCGTTATGAACAGATTTTCACCTTCAGCTCGAATCCCTGAAGCTCGAATCCCGTCAGTCCATGCAAGCGCTGAAGCATCTGCTAAAAATCTATTTAAAAAAAGAAGACCAGATAAATTGACTGATAAGAGTTGTGTTAAAATGCATAGCGTCATTATCACTGCCACCTCTGTTGCGAGTTCCCCAATTAAACAGCTGTAATTGATTGACAGGTGGCGGGTCAGCGACAGGGCTAGTGAGCGAGAGGGAGCGTGAAGAAGCTCGCTGTTCTGCTGGGCCAGCTCCTCCATGCATTGGCTGGCAGTGCGAGCTCTTCATCAATTAGGCTGGGCGGTCTCTAACCCCTGCAGCCCGTCCTGTGGGACTGTGCCTTACTGAACAACTTCTTCTGTCTTTTGTCTATCATTTTCTGCTTGCATTCTCAAAAGCGTAATTATTACCCCAAGGAGTGCTTCATCAGGCAAAGCTCTCCTCTTCAGTGCGCCTCTCCTGCGCTGCAGAATCTGCTGCTGCTTGGGGCTCTGCCTGTGCGCGGGCGCATGTGTGCCGGGCAAATTAATTTGTCGCCAATGCTCAGCAAATTAATTTGTAGCCAATGCTCAGCAAATTAATTTGTAGCCAATGCTCAGCAAATTAATTTGTAGCCAATGCTCAGCAAATTAATTTGTAGCCAATGCTCAGCAAATTAATTTGTAGCCAATGCTCAGCAAATTAATTTGTCGCCAATGCTCAGGAAATTAGTTGGGCCATCTTTCATGCAGGCCTGTCACGGCTAGCTCACCCTGTGCTGTCTACAGGCATTCGTGACTGAGGAGATGTTAAATCACTTGGCTGTTATTGTGCGTTTTCTTAGATTTGATAGATAATAGTGCCCCTTAGCTGCAGAAATACTGAGTTGTCAAAATAAAAATCATTGCTGTATAGAGACACTGCTCTAACAGCTTGGTGATCTCTGTCTGCATCTGGCCTGGCTGGGTCTGGGTGCCGGTTGAAGAAGGTCCAGATAGCTGCAATTCCTTGATCTATGGGAATCATGGAGTATCTAGGCTCTGAACATCACATGTGGCTAAGATTGAGTCACCTGGATATTGATTTTTTGTCAGATGTGCTTTAAAGTCATAAGAGTCTTTAATGAAAGTGGGCTGCGCTTGCGCGAGGGGTTTGACGAAATGGTCGATGTATTTTTCTGCTCCAACCGCTTCTGAGCCGCAGCCACTCACGATGGGTCTGCCCGCTGGTACCTGGAAGAGAATCAACCAGGTTGATGGGTCTTTGTGGACCTTTTGAAGCAGACAAAAGTGGCGGGGACGGAAAACGTTGCCCGGAGAAAGGAACACAAACTGTTTTTTTGGTAATAGTTTTCCTTTTTAATAAGCCTAAAAATATCCTTTATCAGTTCTGCAGTCTCAGGTTGCAGCGGCTGGTTGGTGATAGGCTGCAAACTCGTAGTCACTCTCGTGCATGATTACCACCGCGTTACCCTTGTCCGCTTTTTTAATCACGACAGAATGATTACTTTTCAGCTCCTGAATGGCTTTAGTTTCACAGCCCGACAGGATTGCCCTTAACTTGAACAACTGTCAGATCTTCAATCAGCTTCTTACTTAAATTTTCTGTGAAATTCAGTCAGGCTAGGTTCGAGTTCGTCTAAATCAAGCTCCTGGGTTGGAACGAAATTGAGGCCTCTATTCAGTAGTTTACTGCGGTGCAGAAAGCTTTAGAGTTGGGTGTAGATTCAGAATGTTGCCTTCCAATTCGGGAGGCCAACAAAAACTCGCTAGTTAAAAGCCTTCAGCCAAGAGACGAGCTAAAAAATTGGATCAGTCGCGAAGAAAGCAGCAAAGTAATTATTAAGGGATGTAAAAAGCTATATAGCTATCTATAATTCCACATAGATAAATAGATAGATGGATAGATAGATACTAGATATATCGATAGATAAGATCGATGGCTCGAAGATCAGGCGCGTCAGACACAGCTGGACCACTCGCTGCCTCCTGCTGAGAGGATCTATTTAGAATAGGTGGGGATTTCTAGACAATGGAGCACAAACTAAGGAGAAAGTGGCCGAGCCTTCCCCCAGGTATTAAAAAAATCAGGGCCTTGCAAAGCAGCAGCTAATTGCCCCAGCTTCCCCTTGACTGGCGGCCCACAATAGGCGACTTCAGCCAAGTGCTGCAATCGAGTATTTAGTCAATGAGGCTCGACTTCCTTGAATCGAATTCGGTGTGAAGTCGAAAGCTCGCCGGCTATTCACGATTGCCACAGCACAGGGGATTCCGCAAGCCTCCTGCGGCGCCACTGGAGCTTCTTCAAGTCACTTTGTGCGCGCCGAAGGCAATCAACATTTCAAATGGGGGATTATTTTTGCTCCTCCTACTCCTCACCACGGGGAGTAGCGCTTGCGATTAAGCCTGCCTACGGAGTGTTGATTGGGGAAGTTTCGGCTTTCATTGAGGACCCCCGCCTGTGACGCAATCTGTCGGCTTTTCCTCCTAAATGATTAAGAATTTTTTTAAACTGAACTGAAACTTATTTTTATCCACTTCTTAGAATTCTATTTTCGATACATATCGCTAAATTTAAGAAGAACATACAAGATTACGCATAAGTATTAACAAGCGCGTCAATTTATAGGAGTGGTTGCCTATATCCGCCAGCAGGCAATCCATGCAGTTGCAGTGAACAAATGCATGCGGTTGGAACAGCCCACTCAAAGGTGCGTCTTCTACCATTTTAGGGCGGAGTAAGTTTTCATTTTTAAAATAAAGTTGTATGTGTTCAAATAGCTCTACTGGTAGTAGGATGACTTAGCCTACAAAAGGAAAAAGTTATAGCTAAAATATTTAGAAGTCAGGGTGAACTTCACCCTACCGGGCTGTGTGAACTTCGGGCTGTGTTTACTGACGCAAACGACATTCAAGTGCCCTGTCGTATTGAAGTAACTTACTATATTTTTTGTTATGACTCAGTATTTGTTGATCATAAAATTGAATCATGTTGTAATCATAGTTCTTGAATAGCATTACGAAAACGAAAATTTTAATGTGTAATCGATAATCAATTAAATGGTACGAAGGGTTTGACCCCCCTTACCTGCATGACGCAGTAAGCATCATTTCATTTATCGGGCTTCGGGCTCGGTTGCGTACCGGCCCTCATAATAATGCGAATATAAAGAGGTAAACCGGTTAATCATGTACTGAAGGAGTTACTCTTCGTGACTCTCTTCAAGTGACCGAAACCATTATGGCGCAATCCAAATTATAAAATCGTTAGTGTATGACCATGATTCTAAAAATAGCACCAGACAGCATCTGAGTTGTCCTACCTGGCTTTCTGACTGGCAGTTCTCGCTGACTCGTTTCCTATAACTTGCTTTTTACAGTGGCATTTTGCATTACTAGCGTAAATTAGCTCATAAAATTCCCTCTTGCGCATGCCACGCTGGAGTGTTTACTACGCATTTGAGTCAGTTATAACTTATTGAAATGAGCACTAAAAATGCAAAAAAAACCTGCGCCACTTAAGTAGGTACCCCTTGCAGACATCCCTAGCTACTATATCCTGTTTTTATCCACACTGACACGTTTATGGAATTGGCTAACACCCCTACTGACACCCCTTGTGAAATATTTTCCAGAAAAAAATTACTGACTCAATCACTTCTCTACCTGATGCACCCACTACATGTAGCAGCCTTTCTGGCATTTGTCCAGCGGTGAAGGTTCATACGAAGGTCATGCATGTTCATCGAACCATGGATTACCCTTTATTTGTACTTTCCAGGTCTATACAGCTCTAATTAAGTGCAGGCAATCTGTTCGTTCGCTAGGTGCGTACTTTTAACGCAAATTTTTCTGTCGCTGCCTCCTTTCTTATAGGAGAAGATCCGGAGAGCGCAGCGTGAATGACGTGCAGAAAGGCCATGCAGTTAATTGCTGAGTTCTTTCACTTCCTGCAATTTGTGTTTGTGGGAGCATGGATGCCGGATGGAGTTCAGTTAATTTCCTCAATTTATGTCAGATTTTTATGCTGATATATGCTCCCTGCTCTCTGAGTGAGTCCTGACTGACTGAGTGATTTATCTCACTGAGCCATTCCAATGGTATTGTTATCACAAAGTTCATGGTTACAAATTTTAAGATTTCTTAACCTACGAGTAACGGTCGCAAAAGGTCCACAGGGGACTAGAGGCCAACTATAATCAGTTGGGAAGAGATTTTCATTTCCCATGAGTACCAGCAACAAAACATAGAGTACTTTATAGATTTTCTTGCCTGCACTCCTCTCGACTCGGAGTGAATCTCGATTGTTCACCGGGGTGCTGCAGGGGCAAATTATTCCCGGGAATTATCTTAGCTTTATATGATCCAGGTTAAGACCAGCTGAATGCAGTAATTTTCGAAGATTTATTAGTTCTGGTTTGCTGCTTTTTACTTTTATAGCCTATACTCCTTCCTGCTCCATCTGTCAGTTCTCTCTCTACTGGATTTTCTCTATCGTCCGATATATTCCCTAAAATTTTATTCATTCTCCCTTTTTTCTCTCTCCCTTGACCTCTCTACAGTCTGATCCTCTGGGCCAGCTTCTGTTTTATTTGTCTTCATCTCGTTTCATGTTTCTCTTTGGCTCGGTCTTCTGTTCTCTTATGTATTTCTCCTTTGTCTTCATTTTTCTGTCTTCTTACATCAATCTATTGTACTTCTGCATTATTACTATTACGCTCGTATATTAGCTAATATTTTTAGTTTTCAGCGAACTTTTCAGTTTAATAAAAAAAGTTCTGATAATTTCACATAAACTTTTATCTCTTTTAAAGGGCAATCTCGTGTTTGTAGCTCACGTGACACACGGGTAGAGTGACCTACAGTAACTTAATTACTTTGTCCTTTATCTGTACAGATAATCCTGAGCCAGGCCAGTTTTTTTCCACAGCTAAAATAAAAGTACAGAAGTTCGCACTGCCACGCCCCTGAGAACAGTGGCAGTACTGCTGAGTAAGTAACTGCAGCATTGCCCGAAGTGAATGCAACCGCTAAAGAAAAGTGATTGTGAGATAGGACATTGAAGATTCCGAGATAAAACCTAGTCACATGATTTCTAACCAGTTAAACGCACTTGAGGGTGTGGCATTAGGTTCGCGCTACTGACAATCCAAGCAGCAGGGCGTACCGAAGTACTTTGCCAGCCCCACCCCTCAGCGCACTCAGAGGTCATTTGTTTTGCCTGGGTCGGACCATTGTGCCAGAGACTCTTCTCTTCTTTACCATATTCAGCGCAGTGCTAGCAGCGTTTCCTCAGTGAGTGCGTTCTCTACGAGCTATAGGGGCTAATGCTATTCACTTATTTAACTGCCCCAACCCGGGGCGTACCGCTCTGCCCCCCCGGGGTGGATGAGTGAGTGCCTCATAGGGGTTGCTGGGAGATCATAGACATCTAGCCACACAGAACAGCTGGACTGGAAGCAAAGGTTAAAAATGCCACCACAAGTGAAGCAACAAGTAGCAGCCAATAGATGAAATCATGATTTAGAGCGTTCTAAATTACATTTTCAGGCCGATTCTTTTTCCTGGCTTGACTACTTAATCAAGCGTTGTTTCCTAAGTCCTATGTAGGTAAAGCTGCTGGCTTTGCTACTTAGCTTTTGGGTAAAGACACGCTGGATCTGAACGCTCGCATCTATCATATTCAGGACTTCAGGTTGTAACTTCAGTCGTAGAAAAATGAAAAGAATTGCATTGCTTGCTGAAGCTTTCTTGAAATAAGCATTTACTTAGAGGTAGCTAGAGAATGGATAACAGGACTTTTCCATTGGGAGATTCGCAGTTTCATTCATCACTTGGGGCTTGGGACACGTTGGGTTCAATCCGGTTCATTATTTTTGAAGCTTCGCTACTTGCTAGCTTACTTAAAACGTCGATGGTAAGAACTAAAATAGACAGAGAGGTCCTTGGACCGATTCACTGCCCACTGTCACTGCTTGGGGGAGTGTCTTAGGCTAGGGGGTGCCGGTGGAGAGGCCGCGCGGGCGTGGTGTGACGTACTTGCCAATTCCAGGGCTTGCCTCACGCCACCGGCAGATCTGCATTGGCTGGATTTGGCCGCACAGAGGGTCCAAGGTGGGTAGCATGCAGCTGAGCGTACGTATTCACACTAACATTGCACACTGTACATTCCCTGTTTTGGCAAAATCTCTTTCCTTGAGAGAGACAGGAGAGGGGAGTTGTCAGTCGTTAAGAGACGAGCTTCACTAGTGGACTTTTTGCGGCTTCGGATCTTGCAGAGGGAACGCAGAGAGGAGAGAGATGAGGTTGGCTGGGGTGGCTTCACTGTTTTGCCCTTAATACGTCAGCCAGTTTGGGCCGCTGCGCTTGCTTGTTGTGGTCCTCCCTCAACCTGGGAAGGAGCTGTTAGTTAGAGACCTCGGAGTGAAGGAGTGAGTGAGTGAGAGCAGTGAGAAACACTCCGGTTTCGAAAGGATTTCAGCCTTGCGCACAGATTGGCTCGCATAATTTCTATTTATTAGTTTTGCATCGCGTCTTCGCCAGAAATCAGGAGTTGCAGTTTGCTGGAAGGACAGTCTTCTAGAAGAATTGGCCCGCGACAATGAATGTGGTCAACCAGCTGTGGTCAACAGTGTCCAACTATTACAGGACGCTGAACCCGGCCACCCTCTCCGGCGCTATCGATGTCATCGTGGTGGTGCAGCCGGACGGCACCTTGAAGAGCAGCCCGTTTCACGCGCGCTTCGGCAAGACCGGCATCCTCAGGCCGCAGGAGAATGTGGTGAGTAGGCCGGGATTCTTAGGCACATGAGATTGCATTGTTTAGTTGCTTTTTTACTTATGTCTTGCCCTGATTCTACTTGATCCACAGATAGTTTTCAGTATCTCAGTATATTGATACGATTTATCAAAGCTTACTTACTGCCTTTTTGCATCATTTTAATGTACAGCCAGCCAAACTTAACCAGGCTTAACCAGGGTTTGAGTAGTATGCGAGTTCGAGCTGGTACTGAGCAGGCATTTCAGAGGGAGGGATCGTACTTCTAGCATGAACATAGCATATAATGCTTCCCGCTTCTCATATCTTAGGTCGATCTCTACATCAACGACGAGCTGATCCCGGACATTCAGATGAAGCTCGGCGAGGCGGGGGAGGCATTTTTCCTAGAGGATCCGGACGACCTCCCGCCTGACCAGCCGACCGAGGAAGTCGAACTGGAAGTTGAGCGGCTGGAGCGTCGGATTTCGTTGTCGCAGCGTGAAATCATTGCATCGCAGGATGCCGCGGCTGCCCCGCTGGAGAACGATGATACCACTGGAACGGACGAAGCCGAGGACGAGGACGCGAGCGTCAAGGGCGATCAGTCCGCCACACTGGTCTCTTATTATAGCGACTGCGACGGCGAAGAGCGTCCCGGAGGCTTCGGCGCGCTTGGAAGCCGTCGAGCGACTCTCACGGGTTACAAGTCGGACTCGGAACAGGACAGCCACAACTTGGCCGGCTCGCCAGCCGCTGTTATTGGCGGAGCTGCCGAGCAGCTGATGGCACAGTTGGACTGGGAGTGGGGCAAGCTGCCGCACTCGGCCACGATGGACAGCGTCAAGTCTGGCGACTATTTTGACTGCTCGGACGAAGTAGCAGGTGCACAGGACAGCCAGGCGACTGCCTCAATCAAATTGTCGTGCGGTGAGCTGGTCTCATCGGAGAAGCTCAACAAGATTCTTGAGGAGCGAATCGCCGCATCGCAAAGCCACGAAGGCAATGAAAGTCAAGCTCACACGCCGCAGAAGCCGGAGGAACTGCACCAGTCGTCTCCGGCCCAGCAGCAGAAGCAGTTGCAGGCTTCGGGTCAGCCAGCGGAACGGGATCGCCTCTCGTCTTCCGGTGAGTGCTATCTGTCTGATCTAGACGAGAGCAATCGGCACATCTACCTCAGCGGCTCGCCATCCTCGCCCGAGTCCGGCTACAAGTCCGACCAGGACATCTCAAGCGTGGAGGAGGACCTCAACATCGGAGTTCAGCTGTCGCTGTGCGGCGGTCTGGACCTCCCGAACAGTATCACAACCGAGCGCTTCCTTAAGCACCTCATCTCTTACGAGGAGTTTTTGCAAAATCCTGACATCATTGACAATCGGGACCTTGTTGTGCGGATCCAGGGCAAGAATTATAACTGGCGCACCGCCGCTCCCATACTGCTGTGCCGCGCCGTATTTAGAGTGCCGCTGCCTCACCGGACGGTGCAGAATCTTAAAGAGCGCCACATGAGGTTTCGGCGCAAGCGTAACACCATGCGCTCCTGGTTCGGCTGGGGACGCGCCAGGAACGCTGAGGACACCGAGACTAACGAGGAGGAAGCCGGCGGAGACGTTGCGGTTGATATGGAAACTACCAGGACAGCCGTCAGCGATATCAAAGAGGAAGGGGGCACGGAGGTGCGAAAAACGGAGAAAGGAGCTGAGCAGCTGCCGAAGCAGCGGGTTCGAACTGTTCGATTGTCATCGAATCAGCTCAAGAAGTTGAATTTGCGCCCTGGCTACAACGAGCTACGCTACAGCGTGACAACCAAGTATCAGGGCACCACGGAGTGCACCTGCGGCGTCTACCTCTGGAGCCACGACGATCGCATCGTGATCTCGGACATTGACGGCACCATCACGCGGTCGGACGTGCTGGGCCACATCCTGCCTATGGTTGGCAAAGACTGGACGCAGCCGCGCATTGCGAAGCTCTTCTCAGCCATTGAGAAGAATGACTACAGATTCCTGTACCTGTCCGCCAGGGCCATCGGCCAGTCTGCCGTCACCCGGCGCTTTTTGCAGCGGGTTCGACAGGAGGGCGTCACCCTGCCCGACGGCCCGGTGCTGCTGTCACCACTGTCTCTAATGCGCGCCTTCCACCAGGAGGTGATTGCCCGCCGGCCGGAGGCCTTTAAGATCGCCTGCTTGCGCGACGTCCGCGCCCTGTTCCCGGCCGAGGCGCAGCCGTTCTGGGCCGGCTTCGGCAATCGGCCGTCCGACGCGCTGTCCTACACGGCGGTCAGCGTCAACCACGCCCGCTGCTTCACCGTGAACCCGCAGGGCGAGGTGACGCGCGAGTCCGGCGACTGCCTGCCCTCGTCCTACCAGGCTCTGGCCGAAGTGGCCGACCTGGTGTTCCCGCCATTCCAGCACCGGTTCGCCGACCAGGGCAACTTCTCGCACTTTTCCTACTGGCGGGCCCCCCTGCCCGATGTTGCCGGTCTCGGCCTGAAGGCCATGGGAGCTGAATCGGCCGCAGCCGCCTCCTCCCAAGCTGCCAAGGCTGCTGGTGCAGCTGAAGCAGTGATCGTGGAGCTGGCCGGGCCAGCTTCCATGGGTTAGTTAGCCCCCCCACCGGCTCTGCTTTGAAGTGCAATGCGCGATCGAGCTTCAAGCCGTTGAAAAACCGTCATGTACTACTCGGGGAAAACCAGACTCGTCAATCCTCAACTTTGTGCATATCTGCTGATTGTTTAAAAACTATTTTTGTTCCCGTTTTCATTTGCTGGGAAAATTAACTATTTTGTATCGCGCATTTTTACATTTTTTTAAATCTTTGTACCAACTTTGAGTACGAAGACATTTTAAGTCGCTTCTGTGTCCGGTAAGCCTGTAAAATTCCATATTAGACGCACTATCGCTCGCTTTCATTATATTTTGTGATAAATATAAAATTCGGTCAAACATGAGTTGATCGAATTCAACATTGCGCCCGACCAGCAACTAATCCTGAATGATGGTTTATTTATCCGATCCGGTTATCTCTGGCCACTCTGAGTTTGCTTTCATTCTATCGAGTCATCACTAGCTTTGGCTTAGGCTCGCATTTTTTAATCCTCATTCACCCCAAATCCAGAATTTTATCCGCTTTTCATGTCATGCACGAGGCTTCAATTTTGAAATATTGTGCTTATTTTTCTTCAATGGCTTACTAACAGTAGCTCAGCTCGCAAATACTGTGAGCTGCATTAAAATAGATTTAAACCGTAGCACAATGGAACTATGAAAAGTAAAGAACCATATTTTTCACTATTTTAGTCCACTCGTGTGTTTCATTCAATAGAACCGTTCCTTATTTTCCTTTTTGTACTGGATGCGTTAACTTATCTACTCTTAACGTTTGAAATACAAAAATACTCACTGGAGCGTAGACATTGCGCTTGAAGGGGTTTTCCTCATTCTGAGAAGCAATACGTTTTACCTGTGTTAAAGTTGATTATTTTGAGGATGAGTACAACATATTCGCAGCAATTGCAGCTTGCCAAAGGAATACTGGCTGTTCCGTCACATCCATTTGGGTCCTAAATGCAAGCAGGCTCTGATAAATCCAAAATTTCCCATGATTCTGAACAAATAAAGATCCATAATATAATAAGTTCAGCAGGTGAACTGAACGCGAGTCGGCAGCTAAGGTCACGTTCCTTGATTCCTTTGTTCAGGCCGCATGTCTCTTGATGCGTTTCTTGATACCGAGGTCCCTGCGATCTCGTCAAATGCGACTAGAATCCTCAGGTCGAGGTTTCTTGCTGCTTGGCGCTCGGGTCACAGACTATGGGTACATCGATAACTTCATTTACGGCGATTCATGCAGCCGAAATTCGCTGCTGATTGTGGAGTCCAATCCTAGCACAAAAATTATTTGGGCAACGCTCCGAAAGGGGGTCTAATTAGTCTTCGGTGCGACAAGAGGACAAGGGATTCTGCTTAATTGAGAGTAGGGCCTCACCCTCGATGCATGCGGGTTCTCATCGCCCCGAGGTCCTCGCGCAAAAGAGACCCTGTTTTGCAACAATGAAGTTTTGATTTTTAGCAAGCTTAATTTGATTGCCGCAGAAAATTTCATTTTGAATTTTGCCCGCATTAAAAAATGGCTTGGACAAACTCATTTCCTGGCTTCCCGGAGCAAAAATTTTGGGCATCTATTGAAACTAATTTAAGATTGTTGAAAATCATGGACTGGGCGGGATTTTTGACACGGCAGCCCGCAAAGCCGCAAGGCTCCCTGTGCCTTGCTTAGCGCGGGGATTTGCGATTCCCGGGCATGACGGCTCGCTCAGCGGGAGAGGGTCAGCAGGGTGTGGCCAAGTTGTGAGGGATCTCAGAACAGAACATCTGCCGCGCTGTTCCCCAGTTTTATGGCCGCTAACTATAGTTAAAAAACTGAAAATGGAGAAGTCCGTTACCCCATGTTCTCTGCTAACTTGCGTCGCTCGGCTTGCATTGGGGAGAGTCTGTCAGTTCTTTGCTCACGTAGCACTGCACCGCATTTCCACACAAGTAAATACTTAAAAATCCTATTGGCACTCGCATCTTCTATCACTGCCTATCTACCTGCCTATCTATCTATCTATCTATCTATCTATCTATCTATCTATCTATCTATCTATCTATCTATCTATCTATCTATCTATCTATCTATCTATCTATCTATCTATCTATCTATCTATCTATCTATCTATCTATCTATCTATCTATCTATCTATCTATCTATCTATCTATCTATCTATCTATCTATCTATCTATCTATCTATCTATCTATCTATCTATCTATCTATCTATCTATCTATCTATCTATCTATCTATCTATCTATCTATCTATCTATCTATCTATCTATCTATCTATCTATCTATCTATCTATCTATCTATCTATCTATCTATCTATCTATCTATCTATCTATCTATCTATCTATCTATCTATCTATCTATCTATCTATCTATCTATCTATCTATCTATCTATCTATCTATCTATCTATCTATCTATCTATCTATCTATCTATCTATCTATCTATCTATCTATCTATCTATCTATCTATCTATCTATCTATCTATCTATCTATCTATCTATCTATCTATCTATCTATCTATCTATCTATCTATCTATCTATCTATCTATCTATCTATCTATCTATCTATCTATCTATCTATCTATCTATCTATCTATCTATCTATCTATCTATCTATCTATCTATCTATCTATCTATCTATCTATCTATCTATCTATCTATCTATCTATCTATCTATCTATCTATCTATCTATCTATCTATCTATCTATCTATCTATCTATCTATCTATCTATCTATCTATCTATCTATCTATCTATCTATCTATCTATCTATCTATCTATCTATCTATCTATCTATCTATCTATCTATCTATCTATCTATCTATCTATCTATCTATCTATCTATCTATCTATCTATCTATCTATCTATCTATCTATCTATCTATCTATCTATCTATCTATCTATCTATCTATCTATCTATCTATCTATCTATCTATCTATCTATCTATCTATCTATCTATCTATCTATCTATCTATCTATCTATCTATCTATCTATCTATCTATCTATCTATCTATCTATCTATCTATCTATCTATCTATCTATCTATCTATCTATCTATCTATCTATCTATCTATCTATCTATCTATCTATCTATCTATCTATCTATCTATCTATCTATCTATCTATCTATCTATCTATCTATCTATCTATCTATCTATCTATCTATCTATCTATCTATCTATCTATCTATCTATCTATCTATCTATCTATCTATCTATCTATCTATCTATCTATCTATCTATCTATCTATCTATCTATCTATCTATCTATCTATCTATCTATCTATCTATCTATCTATCTATCTATCTATCTATCTATCTATCTATCTATCTATCTATCTATCTATCTATCTATCTATCTATCTATCTATCTATCTATCTATCTATCTATCTATCTATCTATCTATCTATCTATCTATCTATCTATCTATCTATCTATCTATCTATCTATCTATCTATCTATCTATCTATCTATCTATCTATCTATCTATCTATCTATCTATCTATCTATCTATCTATCTATCTATCTATCTATCTATCTATCTATCTATCTATCTATCTATCTATCTATCTATCTATCTATCTATCTATCTATCTATCTATCTATCTATCTATCTATCTATCTATCTATCTATCTATCTATCTATCTATCTATCTATCTATCTATCTATCTATCTATCTATCTATCTATCTATCTATCTATCTATCTATCTATCTATCTATCTATCTATCTATCTATCTATCTATCTATCTATCTATCTATCTATCTATCTATCTATCTATCTATCTATCTATCTATCTATCTATCTATCTATCTATCTATCTATCTATCTATCTATCTATCTATCTATCTATCTATCTATCTATCTATCTATCTATCTATCTATCTATCTATCTATCTATCTATCTATCTATCTATCTATCTATCTATCTATCTATCTATCTATCTATCTATCTATCTATCTATCTATCTATCTATCTATCTATCTATCTATCTATCTATCTATCTATCTATCTATCTATCTATCTATCTATCTATCTATCTATCTATCTATCTATCTATCTATCTATCTATCTATCTATCTATCTATCTATCTATCTATCTATCTATCTATCTATCTATCTATCTATCTATCTATCTATCTATCTATCTATCTATCTATCTATCTATCTATCTATCTATCTATCTATCTATCTATCTATCTATCTATCTATCTATCTATCTATCTATCTATCTATCTATCTATCTATCTATCTATCTATCTATCTATCTATCTATCTATCTATCTATCTATCTATCTATCTATCTATCTATCTATCTATCTATCTATCTATCTATCTATCTATCTATCTATCTATCTATCTATCTATCTATCTATCTATCTATCTATCTATCTATCTATCTATCTATCTATCTATCTATCTATCTATCTATCTATCTATCTATCTATCTATCTATCTATCTATCTATCTATCTATCTATCTATCTATCTATCTATCTATCTATCTATCTATCTATCTATCTATCTATCTATCTATCTATCTATCTATCTATCTATCTATCTATCTATCTATCTATCTATCTATCTATCTATCTATCTATCTATCTATCTATCTATCTATCTATCTATCTATCTATCTATCTATCTATCTATCTATCTATCTATCTATCTATCTATCTATCTATCTATCTATCTATCTATCTATCTATCTATCTATCTATCTATCTATCTATCTATCTATCTATCTATCTATCTATCTATCTATCTATCTATCTATCTATCTATCTATCTATCTATCTATCTATCTATCTATCTATCTATCTATCTATCTATCTATCTATCTATCTATCTATCTATCTATCTATCTATCTATCTATCTATCTATCTATCTATCTATCTATCTATCTATCTATCTATCTATCTATCTATCTATCTATCTATCTATCTATCTATCTATCTATCTATCTATCTATCTATCTATCTATCTATCTATCTATCTATCTATCTATCTATCTATCTATCTATCTATCTATCTATCTATCTATCTATCTATCTATCTATCTATCTATCTATCTATCTATCTATCTATCTATCTATCTATCTATCTATCTATCTATCATCTGGACAAGTCAGAAATCTAGACTTTGTCACGGCGCCATTCCAATTTTTCATTGAATGTCCCTGTTAGTTTAGTCCATTCAAAACTCAGAAGAAAGTCACGTTCACATTGGATTGTGAATTTTTATTAATTTCAGAGAACTTTAGCCTGGCGGAGTAGAGCTTCTGTCCCGCAGCCGAACAGACACAAAATTATTGAGAAAAAAGCTTTGTTGAACTTTGCGCACTCAGCCCATCTGTGGAGTTGCCATTGTGGACAAAAACGTAAAAGTTTTTTTCAATGGCAAATCAGTTCCCTAAAATTAGATATTAATTGATGACTCACTTTGTTTTACCGTATCTTTTCCCACGCAGATGTCTCAAAGACACCAATGTGAAAATGACTTTGGTCGGTCGCATTCAGATGCTATAGCAGCGATCAGGAACGTGCTTCTGCTAGAAGTTCCGCTCAAAGATCTGTCCTTTGTAGATGACCGATTGTTAACTTTTTCCTGGGCTTAGCTGGTTGATTGCGGGACTTTTCTAGTTTTTTGGGAAATCTTTTAAGCATTTCTTATAGTTCGCTTCTTTGATTGCACTACGAGTATTCAGTCTTTTAATTTGAGAGACTCAAATGAACAGCGGGAAGCAAAAAACTGGGATGTTAATTATTGTCAGGGATCCAAAAGTTAATCTTGACGGCTGTCTCGACACATTGAAAATCATATTTTGATATCCTTGTTGGCGATTACTCAACGCCTTCACTAAATCGTCCTTTTTCAACCACTGCTTCGAGTCCACGATGGGTTAGTTTCCAGCGGGCAGGCATTGATGGAGAACAGATTTTACCCAGGAAATTCCCGTGTTTGCAAAGTGCTTCTGGACTCGGGGGCTTGGGCCAGCGGATGATTGATGGCCGATTGATTGGCATTCGCTCATGGCGCATGGAGCTCGAACTCATGCAGCGCATGCATGCCGCTGTTTGTCCTACTTGTTCGCAGGCGGCAGACAGCGCACCTGAAGCCCCTCGATCAGGAATGGCCCCTATATAGGAAGCCTAGCCGGATTCGTACCGCACCAAAGTACATCAAGGGTCATAAAATAATTAAAGGAGAACGCAGAGCTGCCGAAAACCAAGAGGAGTACTCCAGCTACCCACTAGGAAAACTACAGATATGTATTCGGCTAAGCTGAAAAAGATGAGAATTTCCACGCACACTGTTGGTCATGTGTGGCCTCATGCCCAGGTGATGCTGGCAGGTCAGCGGGTCGAAATTTCCCATCCGCATTAACGATCCCATCTAGCAGCCTCCAGCAAAACAGTCCCGGATGTTCGCCTGAAGTGACCAAGGCGGATGGTTTGCGCCGTCAGCAAGTTTCCGGCAATTGCCACATGGTAAACAAGCTGGAAAGAAATCCGTTTGAATCCGAATTCCTCAATGGTACAGGCTTGCCACCGCCTGCCACCTGCATCGGCCTTTGCAGCCTCTTGCCTGTCACACTATTCGTGTCTCTCGCAGGATTTAATTAATAGGAACTGGGTCTTTTTAATACTTGCGTACTCGACTAAAAAGGCCAGGTAGCTACAGATGGTTTCATCTGTCTGCCTGTCTTTGTGTCTGTCTGTCTGCCTTTGTGTATTTGTGTCTGTCTTTGTTTCTGTCTTTGCGTCTCTTTTCATGTCTGTCTGTATCTGTCTGTCTGCCTGTCTGTCTTTGTGTCTGTCTATCTGTCTGTCTGTCTGTCTGTCTGTCTGCCTGCCTGTCTGTCTGTCTGTCTGTCTGTCTGTCTGTCTGTCTGTCTGTCTGTCTGTCTGTCTGTCTGTCTGTCTGTCTGTCTGTCTGTCTGTCTGTCTGTCTGTCTGTCTGTCTGTCTGTCTGTCTGTCTGTCTGTCTGTCTGTCTGTCTGTCTGTCTGTCTGTCTGTCTGTCTGTCTGTCTGTCTGTCTGTGTGTGTCTGTCTGTCTGTCTGTCTGTCTGTCTGTCTGTCTGTCTGTGTCTGTCTGTCTGCTTGTCTGTCTGTCTGTGTGTGTCTGTCTGTCTGTCTGTCTGTCTGTCTGTGTCTGTCAGTGTGCCTGTCTGTCTGCCTATCTGTCTGTCTGTCTGTCTGTGTCTGTCTGTCTGCCTGTCTGTCTGTCTGTGTCTGTCTGTGTGTCTGTCTGTTTGTCTTTCTGTCTGTGTGTTCACTATACGTTTGATTTTAATCAATGATTTTTTACCCTTTAACTGCTCCGATAAGCAGCCAGTCAACTTCCCTAATCTGATCCAGGCTGTAACCAGAATAAGCCGGTACAGAGATCCAACTGCATCTCAGGTTGCAAAGTTTTAATTTGTTTTTCTTCGCCACTTCGCCCCACTGTGGCCTGGGCTAGTGATTCGGCAAACTTCGTTTGGGAAAATAATTCCAGAAGGGCGCTGAAAGTTCAGCTTCCACTGGGAGCGGGGAAACTCCTCCCGCTCAAGCAGAAGAGGAGCAGCAGAGGATAATCCGTTGGCAGGGTGCCCCAGCCACTCGGCTGCTCGGCAATCATGAAGTCATTCTGCCAGTGAAAACACGACTTGAGTGGGATTTGTAAGTTTGAATTTTGGTGGCAATGTGTGTGTAGATAGATAATGTGTGTGTGCTGCGGGCGCTTGGGCAAAGCACCCGAGAGAGGGGGCAAGTAAAGTGAGTAAACTGTGCGAGATCCGTTCCACGGGCGGTTGGCTACGAGATTATTGAGCTCATACACAAAGATGTTGGGCCTGCCGTGTGGCGGCTAAAATGAATTGGAAGGCAACCAAATGTACAAGCAAAAAATTGGCAGACGGAAAGACAAAAAGACAGACAGACAGACAGGCACACAGACACATACACAGACAGACAAACACACTGACAGACAGGCAGACAGGCAGGCAGACAGACAGACAGACAGACAGACAGACAGACAGACACAGACATACACAGACAGACAAACACACTGACAGACAGGCAGACAGACAGACAGACAGACACACAGACAGACAGACACAGACACACAGACACACACATAGACAGACAGGCAGACAGATAGACACAAAGACAGACACACAGACAGACAGACAGACACACACACACACACACACACACAGACAGACACACATACAGACAGACAGACAGACACACAGACAGACACACATACAGACAGACAGACAGACACACAGACAGACAGAAAGACAGACCGACAGACAGACAGGCAGACAGATAGACACAAAGACAGACACACAGACAGACAGACAGACACACACACACACACACAGACAGACACACATACAGACAGACAGACAGACACACAGACAGACAGAAAGACAGACCGACAGACAGACAGACAGACAGACAGACAGACAGACACACAGACAGACAGACAGAAAGACATACAGACAGACAGACAGACAGACAGACAGACAGACAGACAGACAGACAGACACACACACACACAGACAGACACACATACAGACAGACAGACAGACAGACAGACAGACAGACATACAGACAGACAGACAGACAGACAGACAGACAGACAGACAGACACACACACACATACACAGACAGACAAACACACTGACAGACAGGCACACAGACACATACACAGACAGACAAACACACTGACAGACAGGCAGACAGACAGAGAGCCAGCCAGACGAGGACGCGGACATCTTAAATGTCGGAAGAAGCTCGTGTCTGGCCACAGGCAAAGTTGAGCTGAGCAGGAGAAGCTCACATTAATTTGCTGTCACAATTTTCCACCGAGCGCGTCGCTCTGCCGGGGCCCCGACTCCCCGACTGGGAAGTCCAAGCGGCACGTAAGGGGTCTCTAGAGAATTTTCCCAGGAGTGCCTCAGATCCCATGCTCAGACTACTCGGATTCCTCAACATTGACTGATAAGAAATGGCCATTTGAATATGAATATCACTTCCTCCATCCCAGCTTCCTTCCTGAACTGGCTCTCCAGCATGCCTCATCAAACGATTTCCGACTTCAAATCTTTGCAAAAAGGGGCAAAGAAAACTAGAATCACCGCGGATCAAGGAAAAATTGAACAGAATTTTCAGAGCCCGTGAAATTTGAGTTCACATTGATAAGTACCTGGTTGGGTGCAACTTCTAATGAATTGGTTGAAAGTCCAGGAAGTGCGTTGTCGAATTGCATTCTGGCAATCTGGGGGCCCTCTTTTTAATTGGAATCTGCAACACGGCCCATCGTTGCCTCTGGCTTGGACAACAGAAAACGTACGTTATAGGTAAAATAACCATAAATATTGTTCACTGTGAGTCCCCTAAGCTACTGTATCTATAAATGTTGGTCATTGTGAGTCCCTTAAGCTACTGAATCAATAAAGAGTGGTCCCAGTAAGTGAAGTAAGCGAATTAAGTGATAAATTTGTAATTTCCAGCAACTATGAACTATTTTATGGAGGAAAAAGGTATTTTTGACGCGAAGCACGCGATAATTTAAGAAACGGAGCTTTTTGCGAGATCCCGTATGGTTGATGCCTGGTCAGATAGTGTTCTGTTAACTAAATCAACCTGTCCCTTTATTTGTTCATAGAGACGGTATTACTAAAGGTAATTACTGAGGTCATTCATTTCAATCCATGGTATTATTATCCCCCCGAGTATTAAACCAGCCCGCTTTGAGCTGCTTTCAAGCTCTCCGCCTACGGACAGTTTCCTTCTTAGACAATCGTTTCTGGGAATTAAATCCCTAATCCCTAAAGCAGGCTCCCGAAGACTCTTTCCAAAGACCTCTCGCCTCGGATCTGCCGTCATTAAGCCAGCAGCTGCACCCGCCGGCCTCCCGGGGTTTCTGTTGAACTTTCCCGAGCGCCGAATTTTTTTAGCAAAAAGACAGTCAAAGGTGGGACGAGTGCTGGCTGGCCGCTCGGGACGGCCGCCACCTGTCAGCGAGGCCGCGTCAAGCTGAGTGACAGCTCGAAATCGAGCGAGCTTCGTCTGCTAGCGCTGATGGATTGAGGGTCCGCAGGAGTTCCTCGACATTTGGACCAATTCGCACCTTTGACGCTCGTGCAGCTAGTTGGGCAGTGTTTGCAGAATCCGAGATGGTTTTTATCTAATTTGATTTGCCGCACTGAACCTCCGCTAACGGAGCTGCATCTGAAGTCATTGAGGGCTCCCTACTGACCCACTTTTCCACCAATTTCTCCTCTTCCTCTCTTCTCTGCTTGCTCTCCTCAAGCAACAGATACGAATGCACTCAGTGAACTGTCGAATTTTTATCGAAAACGTTAATACCCATTTTTTATACGCAATATATATATTTTATATATTTTTTAATTCGCAACGCTCCCCGCAGAGCAGAGACAATAGATTAAAAAACAGGAAAATTGAGAAGAAATTTTCCCCAACAACTAAAATGAATTTCGCCCAATTTCTCACGCAGACTCGTTGGCGCCTCCTTCACTTCCGGCCAGTTGCAATCCCGCAGATTTCGGCCGCTCGGAGCGGGGAAAACACCGGGACTGGTAAGTAGGAACCCGCACTGGACAGCTTGTGGATATTGACCTGCGTGTTCGCCTGGGATTTTGCTGAATGTAATGCCGGTTGCTGGGAAAAAGTACAGAGAGACAGACAGACAGACAGACAAGAAGAAAGACAGACAGACAGACAGACAGACAGACAGAACGACAGACAGACAGACAGACAGACAGACAGACAGAGAGACAGCTAGACAGACAGACAGGCAGGCAGACAGACAGACAGGCGCAAAGACAGACAGAAAAAAGACAGACAGACAGACTGACAGACAGACAGACAGACATACAGACAGACAGACAGACAGACAGACACACAGACAACCAGACAGACAGACAGACAGACAGACAGACAGAAAAAAGAGAGACAGACAGACCGACAGACGGATAGACAGACAGATACAGACAGACAGACAACCAACTACAGTAAAGCACAGTTGATGCATCAGCCAGTCAGTCAGTCAGTCCGGTTGTCGGCACCACCTGGCAGCGGCATGACTGGGGCAGGGTGCCAACTGCAGCTGCAGCAAGCTGCCTAGCGAGGCTGCAGACGCCAATCGAACAGTTTTTAATTTCCCCACCGGCTGCAGTTTAGCTTGCAGGCAGCGGTGGCGACCTGCTCCACCCAGGAATCAATGGGCTCTGAGTGGCTCAACTTTCTCTCCCACTCAGCGCAGCCCCCTATCTTTTGTCTGCAATCAAATTTTTCAAAGCCCAACTTGAAGCTAGGGGGGGGGCGTTCAGCGCACTTGAACCTGCAGGGTGGCAAAGTGAAGTTTCGCGCACTGACACGTGGCCGCCCGCTGTCACAGCAACTGGCAGTGCAGGCTCCATGGGCTGCTACCAAATTTGCGGGATTTGTTGCTGAGCCTCGGCTACACCCCCCCCCCCCCCAGACTGCTTATCAGCCTGATCAGAATCTCCCAGTGCGGCTCGACCGTGGCTAGAAACTCGCACTGACACCTGCGCGCAAGATTTCCCACTGCCAGTTCGTGTGTTTCCCAGTTTGTCATTGGTCGCTGGGATTTGGCTCAGTGGGATCTGCCTATTGCCTCCGATTGGACAGGAGCAGCAGCAACGGCAGCAGCAGCAGCAAAAGAATTGCTCTCTGGCCACCGGGGAGTGCATAAGTCGGCGCAGCTGCTCTGCTTCTGGTCAAAAACTTGCTGCTGCTACGGCTTGTGTTTTACTGCCGAGGATCATAAACTGAGGCAGGCGCCACCCCTGCAGCTGCCACTTCGGGCTTTAGAATTGCATTTTGCACTCCGCTGCATTGCCCAGATGCTGGCTCTCTAACTCAACTGTTGCCACCCAAGCTTTAGTAGTCCCTGACCATGGACCTCGAGCACCGTCCCATGGACCTGGCCTCCATGCTCGGCCGTTACAGCTTCGAATTTGACGAAGCTTCAGCCGACGACGAGGCGGGCACGACCACATTCTCGTCGTCTCTGGCTGCGCCCGGTGCGCTGCAGCAGCGCAAGCAGCCGCCATCGTCCCTGTCAACCACCGGCGGCAGCGGCAGCGGCAGCGGTGGCGGCGGCGGCGGCGGCGGCTGCCTGCCGGGCAATTTCTCCTCGCTGCCGCGTGCTCTCGGCTGCGCCAGCCAGCACCGCCACCACCACAGCCAGCCGCCGCGCCGGCACCGACAGCACCTGCAGCACCAATTCCAGCACCGCCTGCTGCACAGCGGCGCTGCGCCCGACGGCCACTCAGTTGACGGCGGCGGCGGGACACTGCCGATTGAGACGCCGCGGCACGGGCTTCGGGTGCCGTCACGAGTGGCACCGCCGCGACTTGGCCTGACGGCAGCCCGCGCCCAGCTCAGCCCGTTCGCTTTGAAGTTTCTTCGCCGCTCGCCGCCGGTGAAGTCGCTCTGGGTGGTGGCGCTCATCCTCTGCACCGCCGTCAGCGCCTTCCACCTGTGGCGCCTGTGGGCCGCCTTCAGCAGCGGCCGCAGCGTCCTGACGGCCAGCCGGCCGCGCCCGTTCGTCTTTCCCGACGTCACCGTCTGCCCGCCGAGCGCGTTCTTTCGTCGGGACGTCAGCAAGCCGGACACTCTGGAGGGCAGCAACCGGACGTTTGGCTTCGACATTCTGGTGAACTCGGCGCCGGCGCTGTGGCGCTACGTGCTGTACGGCAACATGTCGCTGCAGCACCTCACCCAGGCGCAGCGGGAGTACGCGGCCCGCCTGGCACTGCAGAGCATCTACCGCTACTACATCAACTCGAGCGCCGTGCTGAGCCCGCTGGACATAGTGGCTTACTGCCGCTACCAGGGCCGCCTGTGCTCCATGGACAGCTTCTCCATCTTCTTCCATCCTGCGCACGGCTCCTGCATCACCTTCCACCCGCCAGTGCGGTCCGTCAGAGCCACGTACCTGGACCACGACAACCCGGGATTAGTTCTGCAGCTGCACACGCTGAGCCCCAGCAACTGGCTGCTGACCGGGGACTCGCAGACCAGCATGACCCACAGGCACAGCTACACGGCCACGCTGCACCCGCCCATGACTTGGCCGAGTTTTGATCGGGTCTCGCACGTCAACAGCGGCCGCATCACCTCCATGCGCGTCACCATGCGCCAGGTCCGACGCGACGAGCTCGACTACGATGACATCGGCGGCGCCGCAGACGATCTCGGCGGGACGGAGCGGGCGGCAGAGGCCGCCACAGCGAGCTACTGCTTCGGCGGGCAGGCCCGCTGGTGCCGGCGCTACGCCAGTCGTCGCGAGGACCGGCTGCGGGTTCTGCGGCAGCGCGAGCTGCTCGACACCTGCGGCTGCCTCAGCGACTCGCTGCCAGTGCCGGAGCAGCTGGCCGACCGGCCGTCCTGCGTGGGCGTCCGCGAGTCCGTCCTGCTGCAATTCGACCCCCGTCGGGCCAAGTACGTCGGGCGCTACCTGTACATCCTGGACAGCGGCGGCGAGATGCGCTGGATTGAGGACACGCGCGGCTACCCGGCATTCAAGCGGTCCGTGGACTGCTTCCTGAAGCAGTTCCCCAGGCCGCTGGACGAGGCCCGGCTGGGTGCGGCCGACACGGACCCAGTGAGCACCAGCTACCGCGCCGAGGTGGACTCCGGGCCCTGGTTCCAGTCTACCGACACGCTGCACGCGGCGTACATCTCGCAGAACCTGCGCCTCTACGAGAAGCAAATCGTCCAGCCAGAGGCGGCGCGGCGCAACGTCAGCCTGCCGGTGCAGGCCTACCTGCGGCGGATGCAGGGACCCGAGCTGTTCAGCATCCACGCGCACAAGGTGCTGCAGAGCAACACCGGCATGCTGGAGGTCCGGCCGGCCTCCCTGCTGAGCCGCCAGGTGTCGGAGGTTTGGCTCTACCCGCTGTCCGCCTTCCTTGCCGACGCTGGCGGAGCTCTGGGCCTCCTGCTGGGCGCCTCGCTGGTCGGCCTGCTGGAGTGCCTGGACGCCCTGCTGATGCTGGCCGGCTGCTGCTGCCAAGGCGGCCGGAGACGAGCGCCGCTCAGCTCGGCGCCGGAACCAGCCGCGCCTGCGGTTCTGGCCGACCACTGCGACGCGGCGGCTTTCAACGGCATTGGCGACGGGGAAGGCGGCGCCTTCTGCGGAGTCGGCAGCGTGAAGAGCCGCCACCGGCAGCGGCAGCGCCACCAGCAGGCCGGTCGATGCGCCCGCTGCCACTGCGGCTGCGGCGACAGCAGCGGCCACCTGACTTGCTGACGCAGCCGCTGGAGCCCTTCCCCCCGCCCGGACCCCGATGGCCTCCCGCGCCTCAAATTTTATCCCTCATGTACATTCGTGATTCTTGTGTAACTGATCGAGCGCCGGAGCAATGTATTCTGTAGCAATAAATTTATGTTTTGTTACTCGGCATGAAATCTCAATTTCATAGTTGGTGATGAAAGAAATGGTAGGGAATATGACTCTGAAGCTTCATGATTGCAGGAGAGATGTGGTATGTTTGCCTTAACGATGAAGGATCTGAGAGTCTGGGGTTTAGTCGGTGAGGATCAGGGAGGCTGAGATTCAGTCGGTGAGGATCAGGGAGGCTGAGATTCAGTCGGTGAGGATCAGGGAGGCTGAGATTCAGTCGGTGAGGATCAGGGAGGCTGAGGCTTAGTCGGTGAGGATCAGGGAGGCTGAGATTCAGTCGGTGAGGATCAGGGAGGCTGAGATTCAGTCGGTGAGGATCAGGGAGGCTGAGGGTTAGTCGGTGAGGATCAGGGAAGCTTAGGCTTAGTCGGTGAGGATCAGGGAGGCTGAGATTCAGTCGGTGGGGATCAGGGAGGCTGAGGCTTAGTCGGTGAGGATCAGGGAGGCTGAGGGTTAGTCGGTGAGGATCAGGGAAGCTGAGGCTTAGTCGGTGAGGATCAGGGAGGCTGAGGCTTAGTCGGTGAGGATCAGAGAGGCTGAGATTCAGTCGGTGGGGATCAGGGAGGCTGAGGCTTAGTCGGTGAGGATCAGGGAGGCTGAGATTCAGTCGGTGAGGATCAGGGAGGCTGAGATTCAGTCGGTGGGGATCAGGGAGTCTGAGGCTTAGTCGGTGAGGATCAGGGAGGCTGAGGGTTAGTCGGTGAGGATCAGGGAAGCTGAGGCTTAGTCGGTGAGGATCAGGGAGGCTGAGATTCAGTCGGTGAGGATCAGAGAGGCTGAGGCTTAGTCGGTGAGGATCAGGGAGGCTGAGGCTTAGTCGGTGAGGATCAGGGAAGCTGAGGGTTAGTCGGTGAGGATCAGGGAGGCTGAGGCTTAGTCGGTGAGGATCAGGGAGGCTGAGATTCAGTCGGTGAGGATCAGGGAGGCTGAGATTCAGTCGGTGAGGATCAGGGAGGCTGAGATTCAGTCGGTGGGGATCAGGGAGGCTGAGGCTTAGTCGGTGGGGATCAGTGATGCTGAGGCTTAGTCGGTGAGGATCAGGGAGGCTGAGATTTAGTCGGTGAGGATCAGGGAGGCTGAGGCTTAGTCGGTGGGGATCAGGGAGGCTGAGATTCAGTCGGTGAGGATCAGGGAGGCTGAGATTCAGTCGGTGAGGATCAGGGAGGCTGAGATTCAGTCGGTGAGGATCAGGGAGGCTAAGATTCAGTCGGTGGGGATCAGAGAGGCTGAGGCTTAGTCGGTGGGGATCAGAGAGGCTGAGGCTTAGTCGGTGAGGATCAGGGAAGCTGAGGCTTTATCGGTGAGGATTAGGGAAGCTGAAGCTAAATGATGAAATCTCCAGGTGTCTGAAGGTTTTTTTAAAAAATTAGAATCGTTCTTTTCGCGTTGAACCCGAAAGTAGCCCCCTCTAACAATCCCCTTCTACGCACGTAGGGACTCGCTTGCCACAAAATGAACTTAGCTTTTTTATCTAATGGAATAATTTACACTTTTTTGCCTCCCGTTTGGTGCAGAACAAAGAGACGCGTCAGCTCGCTTTGTTGTCCCAACGATCGATAAAATTTCCTTCTTTTTCACCCTTGAGCTTTCTTTGCGGGGGGATTTGAGTTCCTGGATGCGGGGGGGGGGTCTCAGCGGCTCTGAATACGGCAGCATTCCCAATGTGAATGACGGCTTGTTCCCGTTTCCTAAGGAGCCTCTGCCCCAACCCCCCGGGCAAACGGAATGATCGATTGCTGCTTCCGATGCAGCAGGCTCAGCCTCTGGTCCCCGCCTCATTATGCGGCCGGAGTCACCTGGGCTGCCCGGAGCTCTGTCTCATTCACGCCAGGCTGGCTCTGAAATTCATGCGGTTGGTGGCAAAGCTGGTCGGCTTTCGGGGCAAGCTGACACCTGATAAGAGTGATTGTAACTGGGTATGATGTGTCTGGCGGGGGGCTGCGGTACATTCTGAAGCTATGGGATAAAATATCAAAGACTCCGAAAGCCAGTGGTGAAGGATCAAAGACGCTGAGAAACAGTGATGAAGAATCAAGGAGCCTGAAGGTCGGTGATGAAGGATCAAGGATAATGAAGATCGGTGATTAAGGATCAAGGAGCCTGAAGATCGGTGATGAAGAATCAAGGAGCCTGAAGATCGGTGATGAAGAATCAAGGAGCCTGAAGATCGGTGATGAAGGATCAAGGAGCCTGAAGATCAGTGATGAAGGATCAAGGAGCCTGAAGATCAGTGATGAAGGATCAAGGAGCCTGAAGATCGGTGATGAAGGATCAAGGATCCTGAAGATCGGTGATGAAGGATCAAGGATAATGAAGATCGGTGATGAAGAATCAAGGAGCCTGAAGGTCGGTGATGAAGGATCAAGGAGCCTGAAGTTCGGTGATGAAGGATCAAGGATAATGAAGATCGGTGATGAAGGATCAAGGAGCCTGAAGATCGGTGATGAAGGATCAAGGAGCCTGAAGGTCGGTGATGAAGGATCAAGGAGCCTGAAGATCGGTGATGAAGGATCAAGGATCCTGAAGTTCGGTGATGAAGAATCAAGGAGCCCGAAGATCGGTGATGAAGGATCAAGGATAATGAAGATCGGTGATGAAGGATCAAGGATAATGAAGATCGGTGATGAAGAATCAAGGAGCCTGAAGTTCGGTGATGAAGGATCAAGGATAATGAAGATCGGTGATGAAGGATCAAGGATAATGAAGATCGGTGATGAAGAATCAAGGAGCCTGAAGGTCGGTGATGAAGGATCAAGGAGCCTGAAGGTCGGTGATGAAGGATCAAGGAGCCTGAAGATCGGTGATGAAGAATCAAGGAGCCTGAAGATCGGTGATGAAGGATCAAGGAGCCTGAAGATCGGTGATGAAGGATCAAGGAGCCTGAAGATCGGTGATGAAGGATCAAGGAGCCTGAAGATCGGTGATGAAGGATCAAGGATAATGAAGATCGGTGATGAAGGATCAAGGAGCCTGAAGGTCGGTGATGAAGAATCAAGGAGCCTGAAGATCGGTGATGAAGAATCAAGGATAATGAAGATCGGTGATGAAGGATCAAGGAGCCTGAAGGTCGGTGATGAAGAATCAAGGAGCCTGAAGATCGGTGATGAAGGATCAAGGAGCCTGAAGATCGGTGATGAAGGATCAAGGAGCCTGAAGATCGGTGATGAAGGATCAAGGAGCCTGAAGATCGGTGATGAAGGATCAAGGAGCCTGAAGGTCGGTGATGAAGAATCAAGGAGCCTGAAGATCGGTGATGAAGAATCAAGGAGCCTGAAGGTCGGTGATGAAGAATCAAGGAGCCTGAAGATCGGTGATGAAGAATCAAGGAGCCTGAAGGTCGGTGATGAAGAATCAAGGAGCCTGAAGGTCGGTGATGAAGAATCAAGGAGCCTGAAGTTCGGTGATGAAGGATCAAGGAGCCTGAAGATCGGTGATGAAGAATCAAGGAGCCTGAAGATCGGTGATGAAGGATCAAGGATAATGAAGATCGGTGATGAAGGATCAAGGAGCCTGAAGATCGGTGATGAAGGATCAAGGAGCCTGAAGATCGGTGATGAAGGATCAAGGAGCCTGAAGATCGGTGATGAAGGATCAAGGAGCCTGAAGGTCGGTGATGAAGAATCAAGGAGCCTGAAGATCGGTGATGAAGAATCAAGGAGCCTGAAGGTCGGTGATGAAGAATCAAGGAGCCTGAAGATCGGTGATGAAGAATCAAGGAGCCTGAAGGTCGGTGATGAAGAATCAAGGAGCCTGAAGGTCGGTGATGAAGAATCAAGGAGCCTGAAGTTCGGTGATGAAGGATCAAGGAGCCTGAAGATCGGTGATGAAGAATCAAGGATAATGAAGATCGGTGATGAAGGATCAAGGATAATGAAGATCGGTGATGAAGGATCAAGGAGCCTGAAGATCGGTGATGAAGGATCAAGGATAATGAAGATCGGTGATGAAGAATCAAGGAGCCTGAAGGTCGGTGATGAAGAATCAAGGAGCCTGAAGGTCGGTGATGAAGAATCAAGGAGCCTGAAGGTCGGTGATGAAGAATCAAGGAGCCTGAAGTTCGGTGATGAAGGATCAAGGATAATGAAGATTGGTGATGAAGGATCAAGGAGCCTGAAGATCGGTGATGAAGAATCAAGGATCCTGAAGATCGGTGATGAAGGATCAAGGATCCTGAAGATCGGTGATGAAGGATCAAGGATAATGAAGATCGGTGATGAAGAATCAAGGATCCTGAAGATCGGTGATGAAGAATCAAGGAGCCTGAAGGTCGGTGATGAAGGATCAAGGATAATGAAGATCGGTGATGAAGAATCAAGGAGCCTGAAGATCGGTGATGAAGGATCAAGGATAATGAAGATCGGTGATGAAGAATCAAGGATCCTGAAGATCGGTGATGAAGAATCAAGGAGCCTGAAGGTCGGTGATGAAGGATCAAGGAGCCTGAAGTTCGGTGATGAAGGATCAGCAGGAAAGCAAAGCTGCTTCAAATTGTGAGGCTGAGGAGTGCCAGTCGGGCCCGAAAGCTCAGTCCAATTCAGCAGCCAACTTCATTTCTCGCCTCGGCCCTCACTTACAGTCTCGCACTTACTTTGGCATGATTAATTCGATTTTGGGGAGCTGGGCAGCCCCTCCTGCTTCATCCAGACCCATTCTTCCAGTCCTGCCCGGGCAGCGGTGCGTCCCAGACAGGAGCGGAAGGCGGGAGAGGTCAGTGCTGCGCGGGATCTCACAGCTTTCTGCTCGCCTCCTTTATTCATCGCCAGTCGAATTGGCCAAGAATAATGCGGGCAGTTTTACAGCCATGGAGCTCTGGAGGTCTGTGATCTGGATAGGAAACCAAAATCTAAGCTCTTAACCTAAAATCGAAGTTTTAAAAGTCCTGAAAATATTTTGTTTTTTAGATGAATTGCCTTCAGAAACTTAGTGTAATAGGCACAAATTAATTGAATCTATTGCGAAGCAAAATCAAGCAAGATGGATCTACCAATCCAGTTTCTATATTTTTAGTAGTCCATGATAGTGCTAGATGTAGGTTGAGCTGGCTGAGATCCACGTGATTGATGCTAAGGCGTTTCGGAGTGGCCAGGGGCCCAGAGAACGGCAACTCCGCTGCAAGTGTTGCCGCGCATCGCTCAGACAATCGGATGGGGGGTGGGGGCGCGCCAGTTTTCTTCAAGGGCAAATAGTGAGCAGGCGCTTCATGGCTGCCGTGCGATATTGATTGCCAGTTTGACAGCTCGCACTATAACTTTGCTTTGCATTTGCTAGGGGATAATGGCTAGTTGCTATTGAGGTAACCTCAAATAAATCACATCTGAGATTCACTCTAAGAATCACTCTAGAGATTCGCTTTAATGAATCTCGCCTGAGTTTCAATCTAATGAATCACACCTGAGATTCACTCTAATAAGTCACCCTTGAGATTCACTCTAATGAGTCACACCTGAGTTTCACTCTAATAAGTTACACTTGAGATTCACTCTAATGAGTCACACCTGAGTTTCACTCTAAGATGAGACCTGAGTAAGACCTGAGTCTCACCTATGATTTACTCTAATAAGTCTCTAAAAAGTCATACCTGAGATTCACTCTAATGAATAACACCGGAGATTCACTCTAATGAAGCACACATGAGATTCAATCTAATAAGTCACACCTGAGATTAACTCTAATGAATCACACCTGAGATTCACTCTAATGAAGCACACATGAGATTCAATCTAATAAGTCACACCTGAGATTCACTCTAATAAACGACGCCTGAGATTCAGTCTAATAAGTCACACCTGAGATTCACTCTAATGAAGCACACCTGAGATTCACTCTAATGAAGCACACATGAGATTCAATCTAATAAGTCACACCTAAAATTCACTCTAATAAACGACGCCTGAGATTCAGTCTAATAAGTCACACCTGAGATTCACTCTAATGAAGCACACCTGAGATTCACTCTAATGAAGCACACATGAGATTCAATCTAATAAGTCACACCTAAAATTCACTCTAATAAACGACGCCTGAGATTCAGTCTAATAAGTCACACCTGAGATTCACTCTAATGAAGCACACCTGAGATTCACTCTAATAAACGACGCCTGAGATTCAGTCTAATAAGTTACACCTGAGATTCACTCTAATGAATCACCCGTGAGATTCACTCTAGTGAGACACACCGCAGTCTCATTCGCATCGAGAGAAAGTTGCCAGCAGTGCAGAAGAGCATCCTGAGAACCGCACCCAATTCTGCCTCTAATTTTGAAGCCCCTCAGCGGAGAGGAAACTACGGAAAACAAGCTATTTATGATTGAATGGCGTGCATTGCGCAGGAGCCAAGCGCAATAAATTATCCCGCGTGTTGCAGACACTGCCTGAAAATTCTACCCCTTAGTTGAAGCTAACAAGCGACTCAGACAATCAAAATCCAGCTCGAACGTGAATTTCTAAATCATTAAAACATTCGGAACTTGGAAACTCGAAATTCTAAATTCGACACTAAATTTGGAGGTCACGCGCAAACAGACCTGCCGACACGAACCAATTCGCTTTGATTTCGAATAAAATTCTAAGAAATGAGGAAACTTTTGAGAAGCTCGGACAACTCGAGTTCCGTTCAGCCAGCTTTGATCCCAGTCCCTCGCCCCTCCCTCCTCCGCAGATTTTGATCCCAAAGATTTCCCAACATCTTTCAGCTTGTTCGGCTTCGAACAACTTCCCGATTCTGCTCAGCGTTGCAGCCACTCCCGTCGCTCTTGTCCCATCTCCACATCCGGGAGGTGGAAGAGTAGCTCTGCTGCTGCGCTGTCACTGTCTGGCTGCATTTCCGGTGGGCTCTGCAGCACCAGGTGAGGGACAGGATTAGCGGAGTCTGTCTGTCCGTCTGTCAGTCCCTCGCTCAAAGTCTTCCTGTTGTAAGCAGCTTTCAAAGCCTATAGTGAACCAGGAGGGGAGCTCAGCTGACTGACTGACTGGCTGACTGACTCAGCTGCGGAGTCAATGAAAGCCCAAACCTGCCTTTGTCTTTGGGCTGCAGAAACTAACTCCTAATTAAAGGATTTCAGCGACAATTTTTCCCACACGGGGGCGGGGCTGTAAAACTTTTCGACAAAAATTTAAGATAAAAGAGCGACAATGACAAAGGAGGCTGTCATTGCAGTGAAATTAATTAGATTTTTTAATAAAATCAACACTGTGGAGCTTCGATATCCAATTGTATTTGGTGTTCTGATGTTCCAGATGTCTCATTTGGCGCCCTGATCTATTTGGCGCCCTGATCTCCCATTTCGGCGCTCTGATATCCCATTTCGGCGCTCTGATATCCCATTTGGCGCTCTGATCTCCCATTTGGCGCCCTGATATCCCATTTGGCGCTCTGATCTCCCATTTGGCGCCCTGATGTCCCATTTGGCGCCCTGATGTCTCATTTGGCGCCCTGATGTCTCATTTGGCGCCCTGATGTCCTATTTGGCGCCCTGATGTCCCATTTGGCGCCCTGATGTCTCATTTGGCGCCCTGATGTCTCATTTGGCGCCCTGATGTCCTATTTGGCGCCCTGATGTCCCATTTGGCGCCCTTATGTCTTATTTGGCGCCCTGATGTCTCATTTGGCGCCCTGATATCTCATTTGGCGCCCTGATGTCCCACTTGGCGCTCTGATATCCCATTTCGGCGCTCTGATCTCCCATTTGGCGCCCTGATATCTCATTTGGCGCCCTGATGTCTCATTTGGCGCCCTGATGTCTCATTTGGCGCCCTGATGTCCTATTTGGCGCCCTGATGTCCCATTTGGCGCCCTGATGTCTCATTTGGCGCCCTGATGTCCTATTTGGCGCCCTGATGTCCCATTTGGCGCCCTGATGTCTCATTTGGCGCCCTGATGTCTCATTTGGCGCCCTGATGTCTCATTTGGCGCCCTGATGTCCTATTTGGCGCCCTGATATCCTATTTGGCGCCCTGATGTCCTATTTGGCGCCCTGATGTCCCATTTGGTGCCCTGATGTCTCATTTGGCGCCCTGATGTCCTATTTGGCGCCCTGATGTCCCATTTGGCGCCCTGATGTCTCATTTGGCGCCCTGATGTCTCATTTGGCGCCCTGATGTCCTATTTGGCGCCCTGATGTCTCATTTGGCGCCCTGATGTCTCATTTGGCGCCCTGATGTCCTATTTGGCGCCCTGATGTCCCATTTGGCGCCCTGATGTCTCATTTGGCGCCCTGATGTCTCATTTGGCGCCCTGATGTCCTATTTGGCGCCCTGTTATCCTATTTGGCGCCCTGATATCCTATTTGGCGCCCTGATGTCCTATTTGGCGCCCTGATATCCTATTTGGCGCCCTGATGTCCTATTTGGCGCCCTGATGTCCTATTTGGCGCCCTGATATCCTATTTGGCGCCCTGATGTCCTATTTGGCGCCCTGATATCCTATTTGGCGCCCTGATGTCCTATTTGGCGCCCTGATATCCATTCTGGCGCCCTTTTGGTGCCAGCAGGAGGCAATCAGCATGACGGCAAGAGAACCTGCCGCCCAGTCCCCGATAAGTTCAGTTTTGGCTAGGTAAACAAAAGTTACTCATCGAATGTCGCTGTTCTTTGCGTCGCACGTGCCGTCGTCATGACAGCGGGATGGCGCAGGGTAGTGGGCTGCATCACTTTTACCATGCTTAATACGCCAGCTGACTCTGAGCAAAATGAGTTCACAAAATTTGCTTCCCAAGTGACGGAACATCATGGAGGAATTCGGCAGCTGCCAGCCTGCTCTTATTTGACTAGACATTGACACTCTTGCTGGTGATAATTACTTCCTTAGCTGCCGTGTTTTCCCACCTCTCTGTTTTCCTTTCTCTTTCAATGCATCGCATTTTTGATTGGGGCATCATTCGGCGATTTATTCAGAATCGGCTTAAAATTGTTTCGCGGCCATTGATTCTGGAATATGCGCCACTTTACCTGGG